>JBCFYV010000003.1:9019687-9024501 GCA_039000515.1 Timema cristinae
ATAATATTTTCTTATTATTTAGCACGTAACCCATAGGTTATTAAGTACTATATATGTAAAGTAGAGTACACCTCCATACAGGTTAAATTATAGCTACTATCATTGTGTCATGAACACACATAGTTCCTAAGAGTAGTTCACTTGTAACCTCCTACAGTTATATTATAGCTACTATCATTGTGTCATGAACACAATAGTTCCTAAAGTATTCACTTGTACCTCCATACAGGTTATATTATAGCTACTATCATTGTGTCATGAACACACATAGTCCTAAGAGTAGTTCACTTCGTAACACTCCATACAGGTTATATTATAGTACTATCATTGTGTCATGAAACACATATTCCTAAGAGTAGTTCACTTTGTACCTCCATAAGGTTATATTATGCTACTATCATTGTGTGCATGAACTAACATAGTTCCTAAAGTAGTTCACTTGTACCTCCATACAGGTTATATTTTAGCTACTATCATTGTGTCATGAAAACAATAGTTCGTAAGAGTAGTTCACTTGTAGCCTCCATACAGGTTATATTAAACTACTATCATTGTGCATTAAAACATAGTTCCTAAGGTATTCACTTTGTACCTCCATACAGGTTATTATTATAGCTATATCATTTGTCATAGAAAACACATATGTCCTAAGAGTAGTTCACTTGTACCTCATACAGTTATATTTATCTTCTTCATTGTGTCATAACACACATATTCCTAGGTAGTTCACTTGTACCTCCATACAGTTTATTATATAACTATCATTGTGTCATAAAACATATTCCTAAAGTATTCACTTTGTAACTCCAACAGGTTATATATAGCTACTATCATTGTGTCATAAACACATAGTTCTAAAGTAGTTCATTTGTAACCTCCATACAGGTTATATTATAGCTACTATCATTGTGTCATGAACACACATAGTTCCTAAGAGTAGTTCACTTGTACTCCATACAGTTATATTAAGCTACTATCATTGTGTCATGAAACACATAGTTCCTAAAGTAGTTCACTTGTACCTCATACAGTTATATTATAGCTAACTTTGTGTCATAAAAAACATAGTTCCTAAAGTATTCACTTGTAGCCTCATACAGGTTATATTAAGCACTTCATTGTGTCATGAACACACATATTCCTAAGTAGTTCACTTTTGTATCCTCCATACAAGGTTATATTATTAGCTACTATCATTGTGTCATGAACACACATAGTTCCTAAGAGTAGTTCACTTGTACCTCCATACAGGTTATATTATAGCTACTATCATTGTGTCATGAAACCATAGTTCCTAAGAGTAGTTCACTTTGTAACCTCCATACAGGTTATTTATAGCTACTATCATTGTGTCTGACACACATAGTTCCTAAGAGTAGTTCATTCTATACCTCCATACAGTTATATTATAGCTACTACATGTGGTTCATAAACACAGTAGTTCCTAAGAGTAGTTCACTTTGTAACCTCCATACAGGTTATATTATAGCTTACTAGTCATTTGTGTCATGAACACCATAGTTCCTAAAGTAGATTCACTTGTAACCCCATACAGGTTAATATTATAGCTACTATCATTGTGTCATAAAACACATTAGTTCCTAAGAGTAGTTCATTTGTAACCTCCATACAGGTTATTATTATAGCTACTATCATTGTCATGAACCATAGTTCCTAAAGTAGTTCATTTGTAACCTCCATACAGGTTTATTATAGCTACTTCATTGTGTCATAAAACACATAGTTCCTAAGAGTAGTTCACTTGTAACCTCCATACAGTGTTATATTTATACTACTATCATTGTTCATAAACACATAGTTCCTAAGAGTAGTTCACTCTCTAACCTCCATAAGGTTATATTATACTACTATCATTGTGTCATAAAACACACATAGTTCCTAAGAGTAGTTCACTTCGTAACCTCCATACAGGTTATATTATAGCTACTATCATTGTGTCATGAACACACATAGTTCCTAAGAGTAGTTCACTTCGTAACCTCCATACAGGTTATATTATAGCTACTATCATTGTGTCATGAACACACATAGTTCCTAAGAGTAGTTCACTTTGTAACCTCCATACAGGTTATATTATAGCTACTATCATTGTGTCATAAACACACATAGTTCCTAAGAGTAGTTCACTTGTAACCTCCATACAGGTTATATTATAGCTACTATCATTGTGTCATGAACACACATAGTTCCTAAGAGTAGTTCACTTCGTAGCCTCCATACAGGTTATATTATAGCTACTATCATTGTGTCATGAACACACATAGTTCCTAAGAGTAGTTCACTTCGTACCTCCATACAGGTTATATTATAGCTACTATCATTGTGTCATGAACACACATAGTTCCTAAGAGTAGTTCACTTCGTAGCCTCCATACAGGTTATATTATAGCTACTATCATTGTGTCATGAACACACATAGTTCCTAAGAGTAGTTCACTTCGTAGCCTCCATACAGGTTATATTATAGCTACTATCATTGTGTCATGAACACACATAGTTCCTAAGAGTAGTTCACTTTCGTAACCTCCATACAGGTTATATTATAGCTACTATCATTGTGTCATGAACACACATAGTTCCTAAGAGTAGTTCACTTCGTAGCCTCCATACAGGTTATATTATAGCTACTATCATTGTGTCATGAACACACATAGTTCCTAAGAGTAGTTCACTTTGTAGCCTCCATACAGGTTATATTATAGCTACTATCATTGTGTCATGAACACACATAGTTCCTAAGAGTAGTTCACTTTGTAGCCTCCATACAGGTTATATTATAGCTACTATCATTGTGTCATGAACACACATAGTTCCTAAGAGTAGTTCACTTTGTAGCCTCCATACAGGTTATATTATAGCTACTATCATTGTGTCATGACACACATAGTTCCTAAGAGTAGTTCACTTGTAACCTCCATACAGGTTATATTATAGCTACTATCATTGTGTCATGAACACACATAGTTCCTAAGAGTAGTTCACTTGTACCTCCTACAGGTTATATTATAGCTACTATCATTGTGTCATAACACACATAGTTCCTAAGAGTATTCACTTGTACCTCCATACAGGTTATATTATAGCTACTATCATTGTGTCATGAACACACATAGTTCCTAAGAGTAGTTCACTTTGTACCTCCATACAGGTTATATTATAGCTACTATCATTGTGTCATGACACACATAGTTCCTAAGAGTAGTTCACTTGTACCTCCATACGGTTATATTATAGCTACTATCATTGTGTCATAACACACATAGTTCCTAAGAGTAGTTCACTTGTACCTCCATACAGGTTTATTATAGCTACTATCATTGTGTCATGAACACACATAGTTCCTAAGAGTAGTTCACTTGTACTCCATACAGGTTATATTAAGCTACATCATTGTGTCATGAACACACATATTCCTAAGAGTAGTTCACTTTGTACCTCCATACAGTTATATTATAGCTACTACATTGTGTCATGACACACTATTCCTAAGAGTAGTTCACTTTGTAACCTCCATACAGGTTATATTAAACTACTATCATTGTGTCTAACACACATAGTTCTAAGAGTAGTTCACTTCGTACCTCCATACAGGTTATATTATAGCTACTATCATTGTGTCATGAAACACAAGTTCTAAGAGTAGTCACTTCGTAGCCTCCATACAGGTTATTATAGTACTATCATGTGTCATGAAACACATAGTTCCTAAAGTAGTTCACTTTACCTCCATACAGTTATATATAGCTACTATCATTGTGTCATGAACACACATAGTTCTAAGGTAGTTCCTTTCATTGTGTCATGACACACATAGTTCCTAAGAGTAGTTCACATTTGTAACCTCCATACAGGTTATATTATAGCTACTATCATTGTGTCATGAACACACATAGTTCCTAAAGTAGTTCACTTTGTAACCCATACAGGTTATATTATAGCTACTATCATTGTGTCATGAACACACATAGTTCCTAAGAGTAGTTCACTTGTACTCATACAGGTTATATTATAGCTACTATCATTGTGTCATGAAACACATAGTTCTAAGAGTAGTTCACTTGTACTCATACAGGTTATATTATAGCTACTATCATTGTGTATGAACAAATAGTTCCTAAGAGTGTCACTTGTAGCCTCCTACAGGTTATATTATAGCTACTATCATTGTGTCATGACACATATTCCTAAGAGTAGTTCACTTTGTACCTCATACAGGTTATATTAGTACTATCATTGTTCATGACACATGTTCCTAAGAGTAGTTCATTGTACCTCCATACAGGTATATTAAGCTATATCATTGTGTCATGAACACATAGTTCCTAAGAGTAGTTCACTCGTACTCATAAGGTTATATTATAGCTACTATCATTGTTATGAACACATAGTCTAAGAGTAGTCATTTGTAACCTCCATACAGGTTATATTATAGTACTATCATTGTGTCATAAACACATAGTTCTAAGAGTGTTACTTGTAGCTCATACAGGTTATATTATGTATATCATTGTGTCATGACCACATAGTTCTAAGAGTAGTTCACTTGACCTCATACGGTTTATTATAGTACTTCATTGGTCATGACAACATAGTCCTAAGAGTAGTTCTTCGTAACTCCTACAGGTTTATTTAGCTACTATCATTGTGTATGAAACACTAGTTCTAAAGTAGTTCACTTGTACCTCATACAGGTTATATTATAGTACTACATGTGTTAAAAACATGTCTAGAGTGTTCATTTTTCTCCATAGGTTATATAGCAATTCTTGTTCTAAAAAACAAGTTAAGGTATT
>JBCFYV010000003.1:9024601-9036968 GCA_039000515.1 Timema cristinae
TTGTGCTATCGGAAGAGACCACCAATGAACCGAACGTTATTGTGCTTGATGGTGTGGGAAGAGTAAGAATGCCAGGAAAAAACTTTGTAGACATTGTCAATATGCGCTCTAGCGCGTCTCAGAGTGTCCTAAACTATTTTGAGGTGACTCATACTTATTTTATAGATGGTAGAAGAGATTATGTTCTCTCGTGATCTTTTTCTATTAGGTAAAAGCGTGATTATATATTTTTATTGCTACCACAATTATATAATTCATGTTGCACTATATATTATTTGTATTGGTCACAAGACCTATATAATATTGCTGCTTTTAAAACAAACTCTATGTTGTTGTTTTAACCACATGTTATGAATGTTTAAAATTAATCAATTACTGAATGTCAATAAAAAACTAGCAATATTTTTTTTTAATCCCTATAATAAGTTGTTGGAGAATAAAATACAGGAAGGAGATGGCCACATTGTCATATTCATTTATAAATTGTTGTGACTTTAGATTGCTACCCAAAAAGAAATTAAAAGGATTTAATTGTTTTATTCTGAACGTTTCAAGTTATCCATAATGTTTTAAACTGAGCTTCTAAGTCAAATAAACTTGTATCTACAAGATAGGAGAGGGGGTGTTTGGCTGTAGACGCCTAAACACAAACATAGCAGTATTTATAATATTTATTCATACAACACTTGAAATACTTATGTATAATATAAAATAGAGTTTTAGAATATAATTTACAATTATAGCTTACACCTTAATGAGAACAAACCAGGACACATGCTAAGATACATATGTATATAAAAATGATACAAACTCTGTGTGAGAAATGATACTAATAAAGACTTTTAAATATTATTTATGTTATTATTTCTAATATATTTTCATTTTTAGTGTGCCTGCTTGATTATTATTATTATTATTATATTATTATTATTATTATTATTATTAGCACCACGTCTTACTACCCGTTCGGGTTATACGCACTCACGCTAATGTGTAATGGTAGGGTGATTGTGAGATGAAATGAAGGACCTACAGTTTAACGTGGAATCCGAACCACGGTGGAGACCTGGCATTCCACACATTCACAAGATGTCTTGTCAGAGGTGTAGGAAGGGTTTGGAAATCAGATAAATCTGTGCCGGGACCGAGGATTGAACCCCGGCCGCCAGCACAGAAGTCTGACACCTTACCCTAGACCACCAGGTCACCCCAATGTGCCTTTTTGAGTAGCTCCAGTTAAATAACAGTAATAATATAATTTAAAAGACTAACTGTAGTATTTTTAATGGGACAAACATACAATTTGTAACATGTAATAAAATATTAAATGAATGTTATTTTACAGAGACAAAGTTTGTTATGGTTCTAGTTAATTTAAATAAAATATAGTTAAACATATGTTCTGGAGATAAAAATAGAAATGTTATATCCAAAAGGTTAACAAAATCAATAATTATTGTATAATAATATGTGACCAATTAATAAGTACTATGTTTTATTCATTAAAACAAACACATAATTTTGTTGATCACAATAACCAATCTGTAAATATAAACTTTAACCAAATTGTTCTAATATATTTAACAAAATTTAAATTTTCAAAAATAAATTTGTAAATTACCAGAAATTATTTGGTATTTGTAAAAAAAAAAGTAGGTTATTCTTATAGGGCATGAAAAAACTAATCCCTGATTTTAATTTTGAATTCAATCTTCCTGCTTAATTTCCAAAGAAAATTCAAACTTCCTATATATTGTAGTAAGTAAACTACGCTTATATTAATTTATTTTAGATAAATAAAGAAACTGTGTTATTAATTATGTAAAAAAATTCCCCGATAACAATTTTGAACCCAATCACTTAATCCATTTATTTAAAAATATTCAAATTAATAAAAACAGTTTTACAAATATAGCTCACATCATAAAAAGTATGCTTGGAATATTTATTTACACAAAACAAATTATCCACTTAAACAAACAAAGAAATTCAATGTTCCCAAATATATTTTGATGTAAAAATATATATATATATAACTTTACAATAATTCCTAAGTAATACAATTATGATGACCTTGAAATTATTTTAAATATCATTTAATATTCACAAATATATTTTGACGAAATAATATATAAAGTTTACATAAATTAATAGGTTGTTACGCTTTAAACATCTAGTTAAAAATAATGTGGAATCAGCTTGCGCACCACGGCGTCTACATCAAAATTATCGGTTGGAGTGTTGTTTGAATTTAAAACTTGTGAAGGGGATGTTATTGTTAATATCGGTATATTATTGTCCATTGATGGTCTTGGAAGCCTAGTTCTCTTAGGCCACTTTGCGTGCCTCCTGCCAACACGCCCGGTTCGAACCCCAGAATGCCACGTGTGTGAAATGGGGGAGTTAATCTGGGAACATGAAGTACCTGGAGACAGCAGGTCTTGGAACGTGGGTGGTAGCGCGTCCTGGAGTGCCTGACGGTCCTTTGTGTCCTGGAGGGAACCAAAGCATTGCCCCCCCCGAGGGACTATATGTCAGGGATTGGGACGGAGTCAAGCACGCCTCAGGAGTAACGGTGGTTGGAGGCAACTGCTCCTTTGAAGACCGTCGGCGGACAACGTTGGCTATAGGCAACCATAGCCTCTACAAGGTTACCCGCCAACCTCAGACTTTCCCTGTTCTGCGCGATTTCGGCCACCTGCTCTACGACCGTTAGTCCATCAGCGCTCTACTAGCTCTCATCTATGCAATTAAGCTAGATTTTATTAAAGTTATTATTAAAGAGTGTAAGGTACCTCACAGGTGCATTAACACATAGCTTACCATACCAAGAGCCAAACCTATATTCCCTCAAGGGTTATAAACGCTAAAATGTATCATGTATGAATCGGGTGTGATTTAATAGAATTGAAAGGTTGCGCAACACCAATAAAACTCATGTTTAACTGCGTTAATAGAGTAGGTAACAAAGTATATGACTTCATTTATGATATTTGGTGTAGTGTTTCTACAACACTATAAATAACTATTTAGTTTCTCAAATGTTTCTACAGACCTATCATTTACTTTCACAATGCTTAGGAGTATTTAGTAAATCCTTATTTTAAGATAAAATTGAGAAAAAGTCCTTGTATCATTTATTTATATAAGTTTTTGTAGATATATAATAATATTAATAAATTATTAGCCTACTTATTGATAAACTATTCAGAAAGGTTCTTCTTGTTGATGAAAATCAGATAGCTGTTTTAATCATATTATAAATACAAACATTAAGAAAGTTTGGATTTTAGTTACACATAATTGTAATTGTTTTCTTATTTCCTAACCCAAGACTCGCGCTAGAGAAAAATAAGTATCGTCCATGAATATATTTTTAAAGTGTAGGAAAGAAATTAGCCAAGCTATTAAACAATATTTTTTTCAAACAGGAAGTTCGGATTTTAGCCACAAATAATAGTAATTGTTTTCTTGCTTCAATCCCGAGACCCAAGACCCCTGCTAGAGAAAATGATAGTCACCTATAAATATATATATATTGAAGTGTAATTAAGAAATCAGCCAAGATATAAAATAATATTTGTCAAACAGGAATAGAACTAGGACTCCCTCCACATACAGATCCTATAAGGAAGTTTGCCCGTATTTTCGTGAAGGGTGTGTTGGAAACCATTTAGGAAAAACACTCTCGGTACGCCTGACCGGAATTCCAACCACGATCTCCCCGTCATTGGAAGTTCTAATCTATTGCGAAAGTTGCGCCTTAGATCATACGGTCACCAAGTGGGTTTGTATACCTTAAAGTTGTAAATTTTGCTTTTATGTAATTTACTTAAATACTGTCTCTGTAGATCAGAATATTTTGGTTATTCGTTAAAATGACCTGTAGAAATATTTCTGAAAGCATTTAAGTTGTGTGTCTCTAATATGGCCATGCTAAGTTGTGAGAATTTATCCAGCCACCATTTTGAAGGGGGAGATCGAAGTTCGTATCCTGGTCGGGTGTACTGATACCTGTTATCCACTCTTCTTCCACGCAAATGTGGGTACACTTCCTCTAAATATATCTTTCCAAATGCTAAAATCATGAGCATAATTAGTATAAATGTAATAAACTGTTGGGTCATCCCAATACGTGTTCATTTAGCAGCGTAAGACGTGTTAAATAATTATTTGATTGAATAATCCGTTATAACAGTCATTAGCGATGCTAAAAACTCTTTTGGATCTAGA
Source organism: Timema cristinae (assembly GCA_039000515.1). Taxonomy (NCBI): domain Eukaryota; kingdom Metazoa; phylum Arthropoda; class Insecta; order Phasmatodea; family Timematidae; genus Timema; species Timema cristinae. The sequence continues at coordinate 9,028,835 of JBCFYV010000003.1, forward strand.
GTTATGGCGTGATATACCCTGCAAAAGATAGCGAGGTTCAAATCAGGTTCATACATGCGAAAGGAGGCGTTCCAATTGAAATAGGACCTTGCAAGGCAGTATTTGGAACACCTCTGGTGTGTGAATACCCCCATGTTTTTCAAAGGTCAAGGCCACTGACTTACAAGGTCATTTGGACAGAAATATACCAGAATGGCAATGCTCTAAAGGGCGTTTGTACCTGAAATACATTATTGCAACATAACAAATTTCCCATTCAGTTTCCAAAGTAAACGTTAAATACTTAAAATAAATATAAATGGAAAAATATACTTTTAAATAATATTCATTCGTGACTCTATATATTTATAAAAGGCAAAGCCCATCCAATATAAATGGCCATCATGTTATTGCTTTGGATGCATTATAAATTAAAACGTGATAAAAACTCGCTTCAGAGGTCGAATAACATAAGGCGTCACCCTCAAGTTAGACCGGTATGATCATGAAAGGGGGGGATCTCGAGTTTCAATCTCAGTTGGGTGAACTAGGGGTAGTTTTTCACTCTACCTCTACGCAAATGTTGGTTCAAACTTCCCAATTCCTGATCCGTTAGTGTAATTAGAACTTAAGCACCTAATCCAAACGGGTAGTAAGACGCGGATCTAATATGTGTCAAGTTCATGTTATCTATAAATAATATGTGCGCCAGATCAGGTTTGAGTTTTCATTTTAGAAACAGGCTATGGGAAGGTTGGGGTTTGATCACGCAGAAATCATTTTTGGGGTAAATTTTCATAAATGTTTTCACTTCCAACTCTGGAAAATTGAGATACATTCCTTAGTAATCTAATTTATTCAGCCTTAATTATTTCTTGTGTTAAATATTAGACATGTAGAACGATGGGAGGCTGTGTGTGTATGCTTGTGTATTGTAAACGAAAATTATAAGTTTTAATAAATATTCAGGGTAAGCTAAACAAATCCATGGCATAGTATTCAATATTATGTAGGTGCATTTCCTCCAAATTTGGCTTGGGTTTAAGTGGTTAACTTGTTTTGTGTGAATGTTATTTATTATGTCAAAATTTAGTTTCGAACATTAATTGAAATATATATAAATTGTATTTAATATTACTAATGAATTTTTGTAAAAGCTATATATATAATATTATTTCATCAAAATATAATGTGAAAATTAAATTTCTTTGTTGTTTACGTGGCTTATTTGTTTTGTAAATGCTATTTATTAATATGTCAAGCATTAAATGATAGTTAAAACTGTATTTAATATTTCTTATGAATTTTTGTATAAGTTATATATTATTTCACCAAAATATAGTTGTGAACATAAAATAATATTTAAAATTGTGTTTAATTAAAAATGTTGTTTCTAAAATAATTTACCTCATTAGCAGTAGTTGACTGACACGCTTGTTTCTTGTAGAGCCAGAGGGTCGAAGATGGGGAGTTCGGGTTCGAATCTCGGTAGGGTAAACTAGAGGTGTTTTCCGCTCTCCCTCTAGCAAATGTTGATTCAACCTTCCCATTTCCTAATCCAATTGGACTCGTGGTTTTGCTTCTTCTTTAAATCGTTTGTAATATTTGTTTTGGTTGAAGTGTACCTAGAGAAAAGCCAGCCTCGTATAGATTATTAACTCTCTAAAAAGAGTGCAGAGTGATAGATACCTGCCTCGGTGACGCAGTTGGCTAACGCGCCAGATTCGTGTTGAGCAAGACTACTGAGGATGGGGGAGATCGAGGTTCGAATCTTGGTCGGGTGAACTGGTGGTTTTTTTCCACTTTCCCTCCCCACGCAAATGCGGGTGCAACCTCCCCAATACACACTTTCTCCACATTGGGGTCAAGGTCAACTGTCAAAGGTCAAACTGTAATAATAAGGACATCTAGCTACTCATAGCAATCTCAATTTAAATAATAATGTTAGTTTTTTTATTACTATTACTATTGTTATTACCTGTTAAAGTTTTGTCATATCGCCAGATACACTATACATTATTCTTTTTTACTTTGAGTAAAATATTTAAGTCAAATCCCATTGATTTTCTAGTATATAAATAAGACTACATCTTTCTGCGAGTTTTCATAAATATACTATTATAGATAGTTTTATTTAGAGTGCAAGACTAGTTTGAATATGAAATAAACAAATACTAATTGTCACAGGCTAAGATCTAAAGTACCAATTATTTTAATACCAAACAATTTAATAAATATTTTTACAACATTACTGACAAAATTTAATCCAACTTATTAATATAATTTTAAAAGTGATTTTATTAGTTTTGCTTATGATATAATAAAGTTGTTAGTAAGTTTCCGTCATTTAAAATACCTGTAAATATAATAAAATGTTCATGTATACTAAATTAATTTTCTATTGCCTTTAAAGTAAATTAATTGTAACGTTAAATCTTTAGTTGCACAAAATATTTTCTGAAGTGGAAATTTCTTCTAAAATATAAGAATTCAAAACATATAATCTTTTGACATGAACGTTATCTACCTTTGCAAAAAGGTACAACATATGGATGGCATTGTTGTGCCTTGACAACAATACTTGAAATGTAAACTAAGCGTCTAAACATATAATATTATATTCTTTACATTGAAAATTGACACCTGGACACGGGAATTGAACCTGGTGCTTTTGACTTAGTACGCCAATGCTCTAACCACTGAGTATCCGGAATCATTCCATGCCCAGAGTCATTCTTCAATCATATTTAAGGCAGATTTTGTGATGGACATTGTAAATCGTCAGATACATATGAGCGATTAATTAAGATCAACGCAGCCACCTTGTACTCGGTAAGGCGTTATGCTACAAATAGTACAATGCCAGTTGTACTTATACTCTAGTCATGGTGGATTAAGTAGCCAAGCTATTATATTTGTTAATTACAATTAGAGCCGTATCTAAATATCATATTATTTAAACTGAATGACGTACTAAGTCAAAGGTACCGGTTTAAATTCCCGTGTCCAGGTGTCATTTTTCAAGTTAAATAATATAATATTTAGATACGGGTATAACAGTAATTAACAAAACATATAATATCTTGGCTATTTAATACATCATAAAATCATTCCAGAACAATACAGGATGGTATGATATCAGCCACTTTCCATTAGTACAAGCTCAGGCTTTCTCATCCGGTCGGTGTTGGCTGAACACATAAAACCCCTTATTCGGTTTGTCCCTGACACTTATACCACTGTTCCATACAATAGCTCGATATTTGTGCTCAAAGTGCAGATAATTAGAAATAGGCCTATAATCACAACTATTTTGTGCACGACTTTTGAAAATCACACGATGGTTATCGAAGTTTAAGTAAGAATCGTGCCCAAAGCAGTTGGCGCTTCGTGAGTACTGTTCTAGATGCTACACGGATAACAGTTTTAGGCCCTGTTATAGAACTAGTCCACTTAAGATTACAATATTGTCCAGTAATCTTGATTATAATTGATATTAAAAAAGCTTTTCATGAAGAACTATTTTAGATTTACCTGTCTATACATATTTTAAATGTTGAGCTTTGTGATATATAAATAGCACGTTCGACTTAAAAGGTTTTATAAACTATAATTATAGTTCCAGTTTATTATTTTTTTAAATGTATGTTCCAATCTAGAGTATCACTGGGTTAAACTTTAAATACAATACATCATTTTATTGTATTAATAAGCTTAAACGATGCATACATAATATTGAGGTGATACAACAATGCATTCATTATATTACTATGATACAACAGTTCAATCATAATGTTAGTGTGATAAGACAATGCATCCATTATATTGAGGTGACGCAACAATGCATGCATTATATTATTGCAATAAAACAATGAATTCAACATATTGAGGTTACGCAAAAATGCATTCATTGTAATGTGATACAACAATACACTGATTATATTAATGTGATACAACAATAAACTAATTATATATTAGGATACCACAATAAACTTATTATATTATTGTGATACAACAAATTTAATGATGTGATACGACAATGCAATCATTATATTGATGTGGTACAGCAATTCCTCTTTCACATTAGGGTGCTCTAACAATTCATGCATTATATTGTTGTGATAAAACAATGAATTTATTATATTATGTGATAATATATCCATGCATTCATTATATTGATGTGATGTAGCAATGCAGTCATTATATTGATGTGCCATAGCAATATATTCATTATATTGTGATACAACAATGTATTCATTATATTTCAAGGCTACTAGTAGTTCTGTGAACAGTAGGTGTCGCTCCGTCATTTCTAAAATTGTTAAGTACATCATGCTAAGAATTATATCATGCGGTTATTGTTACTACAGCCTTTACATTTGTATTTGGATGTATACTATAGTTAAAACATCTCCTATAAGTTCTCCTTGGATTTAAAGTTGGTATTTTTCCTTGGTGATCAAGTTAGAAAGCAAATTAATATTGTTTCAAATATAGAATTATATTCATAGAGAATAACTGTGGTTCATGCGATTTAAGAAGTCAATTTAGAAATATTTGTCAAATTTAAAAAAATAATCTTTAAGGCATGTACTTGAAATGAGCTACTAAAGAAAATCCTTTGGAGTAATCACCATATTAATAAAATATCTAGATTGAAAAACTATATACAAACATTGATCGGAATAGGTTAAAGAAATATTCCTGCCAAATTTAGTTAAAATTGGTTCTCTCATTTTGCATCTATCGTGGAACAAACAAACTGATTGAGATTTTTGAGTAGTCGCCATCTCGAAATGGACAAATATGTTGATAAACCATGTACAGAACATACGTTGCTATATCTAGATTCAAATAATGTTCCCGCCATATTATCTTAGAATTGGTGAAAGCATTTTATAGTTATTGAGTAATAAAGATTCGGAAGATGTTCAGACAGATGAAATGCCAAATGATCAAGTTAAAACCAAGGCTCACTTTGCTCAGTCAGTAAAAATTTACTAAAAAGGGAAACATTAAGGGTTTTAAGAATAAAAGAACATGTATGACTCAGTGTATGGATGTTGTTGAATCAAAGGGAGTATTGCAAGGATAGGGAAGTGTGGAGAAAGTTAGTGAGGATAGAGTTGTTTTTTGAGCTATAAGCAGTTTCTTGTTCACCCCATAAGGTAATGGCGTGATTAGGTAGGTATATTTATTGTTAAGAAAAAGGATAAAGCTGAACAACTTCTTGCAATCTGTTGGTAGATGGTTTAGCATTTTATCGACTTGTATGGATAGTTTTGAAAATAATATCAATTACAATCCAGATTTTCAAAACAGACATCATTAAAGAGGTCATTATATCAACGCGATTTCAGAGCTCATTTAATTAAATTTGGGTTTATTTAACTCATTGTGTGGTTTATGCCTAAATCACTTTCATTTAAACACTTGTAAAAATTATAATAGTAATAATAATATATTGACTGTTTTTGTAAATTGTGACCCACCCTAAGAAATTGTATGCGGAATTTGCTGGTAATACTTTTAGACCTATGATGCCAGTTTCCGGAGGGTCTAATCCCTGTTGCACCCCCTAGGGCAGAGGAACCAAGGGCTGTGATGCCCCCACACACATACACACCCCTCGGGCCACTAACAGCTGCACTGGGGCCGCCCGGAGACAGGGTGACACATCGATATCATTGATGGCCTTTGGGGTGTGAGACCTTTGCAGTCACACAGGGGGGCCAAATCAAGGGCTGCGCACTTACCTTCACTCATTTGTAATTTTCAAAATAATGCTACACCCCGTGTGTAAAGTCTGGACAGTCATTTCCCTGATCCCATTACATACAAACAGGAAAAATCAGAAGAACAAAACTGGGGAAACCCCGGTTTATGCCTTATTGCATGCCATAGAGCTGGTAGTCAAGGAAATTATATGTACAGAGCTCATTTCCAAAAGCCTGGTCTGTCGATTTGTCGACAACTACCTGCGATCTTAGCTCCCTTTTACACAGGTGTTTCATGACGTGCGTCATGAAAAGGGTGGGAGGAAATACCTGCAGTCTCGCCAGCATGGCGGCACGAAAACTGACACCTGTATAAAACACTCCATTGAATACAATGTATCTTGGATCGTCGCGCGTCATTTTTGACGCAGCGCCCTCTAGGTTACGGCGACCCATTTTTCAGATCGCGACGACACGAATGACGCGGCAGTGTATAAAAACATGTATTGTCTCCCGTGTATTAGAGAACGCGTGCCACAAAGCGCCTGTATAAAAGGGCTCTTACCTCCTCCCTGTGAACTACAGAAAGGACTTTCTTCAAGGTCATCACTACGTTCTCCTTATGTTTGATACTGTTACTCTTAATTGTGTAGTTGTAGAGTTGACGATGAATCCAAGAGGGCCAGGAAAGTTGTCATTTATTCAATTCTAACACTTACCAAGAGGTCTCATTTCCTCCTTGATGAGTACCATGATACATACAAATCGGTCAAAGTTTATTAATAAGATTTAGCCAGTTTTAAATAGAACATAAGATATTGATGAAAAATAATAATAAAAACTGTTTTCTGTTAAAAATCGCAAGAAAGAAAACTTATTTGGATGAATAAAAACGTGTCAGTGGTTTCAAGAAAAAAATGTTTTTTGAGTCAAATATAACATAAAATGTATATTATATTCGTAGCATTAACAATTAGTCTTCCTTTAAAAATAAGATAAATATTATAATAGCTTTAAATATTCAGAATAAAACCTAAGTATTGCAAAGTTGCTAAAAATATTTTTTTAAATTTTCATCGCCGCGTCTTACAACCTGTTCAAGATATACGTATATGGGAAGTAGAGTGGGAAACCTTTTATAAAATAAAAAAAAACACTCTCAGTAAACCCTACCTGGTCTCGAACCCTGATCTCTTCGTCATCATACAACATTAATACAATAATCTGGGTGGAATTGTCAGTCACCCAACATATGAGAACGCCTATGAAGAACACACAACATTAAATTTACACTTATACTCCCTGTCTTGTGACTTGAATTATTGTTTCTCTGTTTGAAATGTTATTCCGATGTAATTCGAGTATGATGGATGGCACGAGTTGTTAGAGAGAGATAGTGAGTAAGTTTCTGTGATTATAGAGTTGGAGGAAGAAGCTGTCTCGTCCGTAGCCAGATAAACTCAAACAGTTGGGAGAATATTTCAGTGCAGCAGGTTCGATTTACCGCGCGGGTCAGGGTTTTCAGTTTGGCTTGAGGGGAATTCATGTGTGTTGTCTCGTTCTCTCTCTCTCTCTCTCTCTCTCTCTCTCTTTCTTCTGCGTGTACAGTCCCGACTGTTACACAATCACACACACTGGGAACATAACGTATGCATAACTTCTAACAACTGCTCTCAAACATTTGATCTAGATGCTTGTTTTTCCATTTAACTCCTGTGACGGCTCTGATCAGCTTATCTCAGCTAAAAAGTCACAACAACCATACCTAAGAGCATCAAGTTAGCACTTATCACCGCCTGTATGGGCTATTCACTTATCTGCACTTACTACCGTGTTTAGGAAATAATACTTCGCACTGCACGCCCTTATTGTCACCGGCAAATTGGACAAGAGATGCTGGTGCCTTAGCCCATGTATCCACCAATGCTAGTGACATTTTAGTAGAAGAAAAATATATTATTATTATTATTATTATTATTATTATTATTATTATTATTATTATTATTATTAGCACCGCGTCTTACTACCCATTCGAGTTATACGCACTTACGCTAATGTGTAGGGTGATTGTGAGATGAAATGGAGGACCTACAGTTTAACGTGGAATCCGAACCACGGTGGCGGCCTGGCATTCCCCACATTCACAAGTTGTGATTAATACACATCTTGTCAGAGGTGAAGGAAGGGTTTGGTAATCAGATAAATCTGTGCCGGGACCGAGGATTGAAAGAAAAATATAAAATTATCTGACTATATTAGGACTAACTGAGGATTAATCTAGGTACACTTATATTGATGAGCAGACGTCTTACCATTTGAGTTTCTGACATAGCAGTCAATACCCAAATCGAGTGTGAAATATGAATAGGGCTTCCAGCTTTTCCAAAATAAAATAAGGGTTCTTTTCAGTGGTGGCGGTAAAGGATGTCTGTTCTGGA
>JBCFYV010000003.1:9037068-9050694 GCA_039000515.1 Timema cristinae
CACGGAAACCCTGATATTTGTATCATTTATATCGTAAATAAAATATTTCTCTTTGTTTAAAAATATTAACTCTATTCTTATTTAGTGGTAAGGTACAACAAATAGGTGAAGAGCTGAAGAGAGGTCGTTTTAAGGTTCTAATCGTAGGTGAAGAGCTGGAAGAGAGGTCGTTTTAATGTTCTAATCGTAGGTGAAGAGCTGGAAGAGAGGTCGTTTTAAGGTTCTAATCGTAGGTGAAGAGCTGGAAGAGAGGTCGTTTTAAGGTTCTAATCGTAGGTGAAGAGCTGGAAGAGAGGTCGTTTTAAGGTTCTAATCGTAGGTGAAGAGCTGGAAGAGAGGTCGTTTTAAGGTTCTAATCGTAGGTGAAGAGCTGGAAGAGAGGTCGTTTTAAGGTTCTAATCGTAGGTGAAGAGCTGGAAGAGAGGTCGTTTTAAGGTTCTAATCGTAGTGAAGAGCTGGAAGAGAGGTCGTTTTAAGGTTCTAAATCGTAGGTGAAGAGCTGGAAGAGAGGTCGTTTTAAGGTTCTAATCGTAGGTGAAGAGCTGGAAGAGAGGTCGTTTTAAGGTTCTAATCGTAGGTGAAGAGCTGGAAGAGAGGTCGTTTTAAGGTTCTAATCGTAGGTGAAGAGCTGGAAGAGAGGTCGTTTTAAGGTTCTAATCGTAGGTGAAGAGCTGAAGAGAGGTCGTTTTAAGGTTCTAATAGTAGGTGAAGAGCTGGAAGAGAGGTCGTTTTAAGGTTCTAATCGTAGGTGAAGAGCTGGAAGAGAGGTCGTTTTAAGGTTCTAATCTTAGGTGAATGAGGCTTCATTCTATAAAACATTTCCAAGTAAAACAAGTTTTGAATATATTCTAGCGTTTATAATTTGCAGCCATCGATGCAACGGTTCACTAGTACAATATAAATAAATGTTAAAATTGATGTCAAATCTTTTGACATATTGAAAGGTGCCTTCTAAAATTTGGATGAAGGCCTAAATATTATTTATATTTTATACTATATATTTATAAGTTGTTTATATAAAGTTGAGATGTATGTGCAGTACATATTAAATATTTGCAGTATCCGTACTTGGGATGTTACATATTTATAGTACCTATATTATTTTATGTGTAGTATCCATTTTTTAAAACACTCTTCAAATATCTCAAAAAGTAAGGTTTAAACATTTTTTTATAGTGTGATGTATATAATTAGTAACGGCACGTTAATGTTGATAGTTATATAGTGTGTTTTATGTGTTTGAGTGCAAGAAAGAAGTTGACCTCAACTTTTCCCAAGTAAAGACGATATTAATTTCATTATTATTGTTGTTTTTAAATCATTTTAAAAGCTTTAAAACATTATTTTGTCGGAACGGTGACGATGGGGGAATCAAACACATTATAGACCAGAGATGGTATCGCAGTTGTAGAGTTTGGTTGAGATCCGTCAGTCAGTTCAAAGGTTGAGACAAACACACGATCTTATTGGTAGTTTTCCTCTTCACCTTCCCTCGCCAGCCTCGCCTCAATCTTATCATTGATTGATAAAGGAACTCTTTATTTCTTAGTCTCTGTTCCCTACGTAGGTCCAATTGCAACTAATTAGTAATCATGTCAGTGATATTAAGCTAAAGTTAATATTAGACATCAATGTTAATCTATTGATCCTCATCACGTGACTGTGCTGTGAACTGAATCTTGAATCCAAAGGGGAGGAGCGGAGGGGGGGGGGGGGGGGGGGGGTGGGGGAGCGTCCACCCGAGCTGCCGGGGTGCTACGTAATAGCGGTCTGAAATCAATTAGCGGCCCTAATTAACTATTGCCCGTCCTAATCAGCCAATTGGTCCATTAGAATCCCTCCTCAGGTCAGCACGAGGGTGTGACGCAAAATGTCCTGAGGGGATACGTAGCACCCCTGAGGGTCACTTGTTTAATGGGTGTTGTTGGTTTGATTCCAGGTCAATTGCTTCTAGAATATCTACGACAGTCAAATAGTGAGCTGATAGCAGTACAACTACAACAAACACCAGGAACACACCGACATTTGGCCACTTTTTAACCACACACTTTCCTATTGATAATAATGTCAACCAAATTTTATGATAGGACTGTGGCCTAATATTGATGTCCATATAGGCTGTATAGGCTACTTGTGAGGTTTATGAGTAGAAACATATTGTGAATGTGCGAAACATCTGGGGGGAAAAAACACACTAATTACAATGAAAATATGCTCTAACTACCATCTTACGAATATTCATCAAGCATTCCACTAATTTTAGAATAAAGTTCCACATGTAGCCCAACAAACCAAAAATATATTTCACCTCTTACAAACATTTCTATAGTCATATATCGGTTGGGTGAGCTGGGGGTGGTTTTTCCTAAATGGTTTTCCACTCTCTCTCCACGCAAATGCGGGTTCACTTCCTTTAATTAAACATTCCCAATTCCTAATCCATTAGCGTAATTAGTACTTAAGCGTATAAACCGAACGGGTAGTAAGACACGGTGCTAAATAATAAAAACAAATAAAATAAAATATAGTAATATAATGGTTGTTCATCATTCAGAGTTGGGTGTGCAGACTTACGTACAGTTGTAATGTTGACAAACACTAATACCGGCGTAAGGCTCATGATGGTTGCTTTTTATACAACGTTATCTGTAAGGTGGTAAGCTTACATTTACCGTCCCACTATGGTGTTGTATTTGCTTGTTTTGATATTGTATTACATATATGACCAGGAGGAGCATGACATCCCAGTCAATCGCCTGTAAGTAGACTATTAGCCACTCTTGTGACAGAACGTTGTCCAAGGTACACCACAGGAGGTTGTCTGTATGTAGACTATCAGCCACTCTTGTGACAGAACGTTGTCCAAGGTACACCACAGGAGGTTGTCTGTATGTAGACTATTAGCCACTCTTGTGACAGAACGTTGTCCAGGGTACACCACAGGAGGTTGTCTGTATGTAGACTATCAGCCACTCTTGTGACAGAACGTTGTCTAGGGTACACCACAGGAGGTTGTCTGTATGTAGACTATCAGCCACTCTTGTGACAGAACGTTGTCCAGGGTACACCACAGGAGGTTGTCTGTATGTAGACTATTAGACACTCTTGTGACAGAACGTTGTCCAGGCTACACCACAGGAGGTTGTCTGTATGTAGACTATCAGCCACTCTTGTGACAGAACGTTGTCCAGGGTACACCACAGGAGGTTGTCTGTATGTAGACTATTAGCCACTCTTGTGACAGAACGTTGTCAAGGGTACACCACAGGAGGTTGTCTGTATGTAGACTATTAGCCACTCTTGTGACAGAACGTTGTCCAGGCTACACCACAGGAGGTTGTCTGTATGTAGACTATCAGCCACTCTTGTGACAGAACGTTGTCCAGGCTACACCACAGGAGGTTGTCTGTATGTAAACTATTAGCCCTCTTGTGACAGAACGTTGTCCAGGCTACACCACAGGAGGTTGTCTGTATGTAGACTATTAGCCACTCTTGTGACAGAACGTTGTCCAGGGTACACCACAGGAGGTTGTCTGTATGTAGACTATTAGCCACTCTTGTGACAGAACGTTGTCCAGGGTACACCACAGGAGGTTGTCTGTATGTAGACTATCAGCCACTATTGTGACAGAACGTTGTCTAGGGTACACCACAGGAGGTTGTATGTAGACTATTAGCCACTCTTGTGACAGAACGTGTCCAGGGTACACCACAGGAGGTTGTCTGTATGTAGACATCAGCCACTCTTGTGACAGAACGTTGTCTAGGGTACACCACAGGAGGTTGTATGTAGACTATTAGCCACTCTTGTGACAGAACGTTGTCCAGGGTACACCACAGGAGGTTGTCTGTATGTAGACTATCAGCCACTCTGTGACAGAACGTTGTCTAGGGTACACCACAGGAGGTTGTATGTAGACTATTAGCCACTCTTGTGACAGAACGTTGTCCAGGGTACACCACAGGAGGTTGTCTGTATGTAGACCATCAGCCACTCTTGTGACAGAACGTTGTCTAGGGTACACCACAGGAGGTTGTATGTAGACTATTAGCCACTCTTGTGACAGAACGTTGTCCAGGGTACACCACAGGAGGTTGTCTGTATGTAGACCATCAGCCACTCTTGTGACAGAACGTTGTCTAGGGTACACCACAGGAGGTTGTCTGTATGTAGACTATCAGCCACTCTTGTGACAGAACGTTGTCTAGGGTACACCACAGGAGGTTGTATGTAGACTATCAGCCACTCTTGTGACAGAACGTTGTCTAGGGTACACCACAGGAGGTTGTCTGTATGTAGACTATCAGCCACTCTTGTGACAGAACGTTGTCCAGGCTACACCACAGGAGGTTGTCTGTATGTAGACTATCAGCCACTCTTGTGACAGAACGTTGTCTAGGGTACACCACAGGAGGTTGTCTGTATGTAGACTATTAGCCACTCTTGTGACAGAACGTTGTCCAGGGTACACCACAGGAGGTTGTCTACATGTAGACTATCAGCCCCCTTGTGACAGAACGTTGTCCAGGGTACACCACAGGAGGTTGTCTGTATGTAGACTATCAGCCACTCTTGTGACAGAACGTTGTCTAGGGTACACCACAGGAGGTTGTCTGTGTGTAGACTATCAGCCACTCTTGTGACAGAACGTTGTCCAGGGTACTTCACAAGATGCTGTCTACATGTAACTATTAGCCACTCTTGTGTCAGAACGTTGTCCAGGTAACTTCACAAGATGCTGTCTACATGTAGACTATTAGCCACTCTTGTGACAGAACGTTGTCCAGGGTACACCATAGCAGGTTGTCTGTGGTAGACAATTAGCCCCTCTTGTGACAGAACGTTGTCCTGGTGTACCACAGAAGGTTGTCTGTATGTAGAATATTAGCCACTCTTGTGACAAAACGTTATCCAGGTACACCACAGGAGGTTGTCTGTATGTAGACTATTAGCCACTCTTGTGACAGAACGTTGTCCAGGGTACACCACAGGAGGTTGTCTGTATGTAGACTATTAGCCACTCTTGTGACAGAACGTTATCCAGGGTACACCACAGGAGGTTTCTGTATGTAGACTATTAGCCACTCTTGTGACAGAACGTTGTCCAGGGTACTTCACAAGATGCTGTCTACATGTAGACTATTAGCCACTCTTGTGTCAGAACGTTGTCCAGGGTACTTCACAAGATGCTGTCTACATGTAGACTATCAGCCACTCTTGTGACAGAACGTTGTCCAGGGTACACCACAGGAGGTTGTCTGTATGTAGACTATTAGCCACTCTTGTGACAGAACGTTATCCAGGTACACCACAGGAGGTTGTCTGTATGTAGACTATTAGCCACTCTTGTGACAGAACGTTGTCCAGGGTACACCACAGGAGGTTGTCTGTATGTAGACTATCAGCCACTCTGGTGACAGAACGTTGTCCAAGGTACACCACAGGAGGTTGTCTGTATGTAGACTATTAGCCACTCTTGTGACAGAACGTTGTGTCCAGGCTACACCACAGGAGGTTGTCTGTATGTAGACTATCAGCCACTCTTGTGAAAGAACGTTGTCCAGGGTACACCACAGGAGGTTGTCTGTATGTAGACTATCAACCTCTCTTGTGTCAGAACGTTGTCTAGGGTACACCACAGGAGGTTGTCTGTATCTAGACTATCAGCCACTCTTGTGTCAGAACGTTGTCTAGGGTACACCACAGGAGGTTGTCTGTATCTAGACTATCAGCCTCTCTTGTGACAGAACGTTGTCCAGGGTACACCACAGGAGGTTGTCTGTATGTAGACTATTAGCTACTCTTGTGACAGAACGTTGTCCAGGGTACACCACAGGAGGTTGTCTGTATGTAGACTATCAGCCACTCTTGTGACAGAACGTTGTCCAGGCTACACCACAGGAGGTTGTCTGTATCTAGACTATCAGCCTCTCTTGTGTCAGAACGTTGTCTAGGGTACACCACAGGAGGTTGTCTGTATCTAGACTATCAGCCTCTCTTGTGTCAGAACGTTGTCTAGGGTACACCACAGGAGGTTGTCTGTATGTAGACTATCAGCCACTCTTGTGACAGAACGTTATCCAGGGTACACCACAGGAGGTTGTCTGTATGTAGACTATCAGCCACTCTTGTGACAGAACGTTGTCCAGGCTACACCACAGGAGGTTGTCTGTATGTAGACTATCAGCCTCTCTTGTGACAGAACGTTGTCTAGGGTACACCACAGGAGGTTGTATGTAGACTATCAGCCACTCTTGTGACAGAACGTTGTCAAGGGTACACCACAGGAGGTTGTCTGTATGTAGACTATTAGCCACTCTTGTGACAGAACGTTGTCCAGGCTACACCACAGGAGGTTGTCTGTATGTAGACTATCAGCCACTCTTGTGACAGAACGTTGTCTAGGGTACACCACAGGAGGTTGTATGTAGACTATCAGCCACTCTTGTGAAAGAACGTTGTCCAGGGTACACCACAGGAGGTTGTCTGTATGTAGACTATTAGCCACTCTTGTGACAGAACGTTGTCTAGGGTACACACCAGGAGGTTGTCTGTATGTAGACTATCAGCCACTCGTGTGACAGAACGTTGTCCAGGCTACACCACAGGAGGTTGTCTGTATGTAGACTATTAGCTGCTCTGGGCCACAGAACGTTGTCCAGGGTACACCACAGGAGGTTGTCTGTATGTAGACTATCAGCCACTCTTGTGACAGAACGTTGTCCAGGCTACACCACAGGAGGTTGTCTGTATGTAGACTATTAGCTGCTCTGGGGCCACAGAACGTTGTCCAGGGTACACCACAGGAGGTTGTCTGTATCTAGACTATCAGCCCTCTTGTGACAGAACGTTGTCCAGGGTACACCACAGGAGGTTGTCTGTATGTAGACTATTAGCTGCTCTGGGGCCACAGAACGTTGTCCAGGGTACACCACAGGAGGTTGTCTGTATCTAGACTATCAGCCTCTCTTGTGTCAGAACGTTGTCCAGGGTACACCATAGGAGGTTGTCTGTATGTAGACTATCAGCCACTCTTGTGACAGAACGTTGTCCAGGCTACACCACAGGAGGTTGTCTGTATGTAGACTATCAGCCACTCTTGTGACAGAACGTTGTCTGGGGTACACCACAGGAGGTTGTCTGTATGTAGACTATCAGCCACTCGTGTGACAGAACGTTGTCCAGGCTACACCACAGGAGGTTGTCTGTATGTAGACTATCAGCCACTCTTGTGACAGAACGTTGTCCAGGCTACACCACAGGAGGTTGTCTGTATGTAGACTATCAGCCACTCTTGTGACAGAACGTTGTCCAGGCTACACCACAGGAGGTTGTCTGTATGTAGACTATCAGCCACTCTTGTGACAGAACGTTGTCCAGGCTACACCACAGGAGGTTGTCTGTATGTAGACTATTAGCCACTCTTGTGACAGAACGTTATCCAGGGTACACCACAGGAGGTTGTCTGTATGTAGACTATCAGCCACTCGTGTGACAGAACGTTGTCCAGGCTACACCACAGGAGGTTGTCTGTATGTAGACTATCAGCCACTCTTGTGACAGAACGTTGTCTAGGGTACACCACAGGAGGTTGTATGTAGACTATCAGCCACTCTTGTGAAAGAACGTTGTCCAGGGTACACCACAGGAGGTTGTCTGTATGTAGACTATTAGCCACTCTTGTGACAGAACGTTGTCCAGGCTACACCACAGGAGGTTGTCTGTATCTAGACTATCAGCCTCTCTTGTGTCAGAACGTTGTCTAGGGTACACCACAGGAGGTTGTCTGTATCTAGACTATCAGCCTCTCTTGTGTCAGAACGTTATCCAGGGTACACCACAGGAGGTTGTCTGTATGTAGACTATCAGCCTCTCTTGTGACAGAACGTTGTCCAGGGTACACCACAGGAGGTTGTCTACATTTCTAAACCGCAATGAGATGATGTTATGATTGTGAATATGGAGTTGTGGAACTGATGTGATAAGTTTTGAAAACCAAACCATTCACCAATACAAGACATTCCTATCATCTGTTGGCAGTGAATGTAACTCCGCGCTCTATACAACACTGTGAAAGCTATACTGTAGTTTATCACCAAATAAGGTCCATCACGTACGGAATATAGTCAGCTTGCACTACATCCTCAAACTCCTACATTATAATAAAATGAAGTGTTTTGTTAACTGTTAATACGTTTTTGGGACTCCTTTCTTGGGTGGTTTTCAATTATATTTTATAAACTTCATTACATGCTGATTTGTATTTTTGACTATTCTCATACTACAATTGAATCAAAACTTTAACCCGAGATACATGGAGAACAATCTCTAGAAAAAGCGAATGGGTCTGGCAAATATTATTATTATTTCATATTTCATGCGGATCACGGTTTTTTATGTTGGTATTTAAGGGTGGAAGCCAATTAAAAGTATAATAAATCAGTACCTAGAGAATACACATTAAGAGCTGTATGTTGGTCATGCATCACAATATCAACACTGTGCAGAATGAACTTATTGTCACCCTCTTCCAAAGTATGCTGGCCTGGACATATATATTCAACTGTGACTATATCAGCAAGTGGACTGTTGCATTTCAAAGTGTTGTTATATGAGGCGAGTAAAATCTGACTGGTTTGCTTGAGATGTTTCAATAGATAGGCTATGAGAGAGATAAACACTTACGTCTTGTATGGTTTTTGTATGGGTTCAAAACTCTTGAAATTCTTTATCTCCGTGGTGACATTCATATGATAATGCAAAGTTGTACATTCATTCCTCCTTTTCTCATACGATTTTCCCTTTAGAAATACATCAATATATTGATCAAACAGAACTCTAACTTCACTGTATGAATCAATCATGATGATCACATGTGATAAAAATTTGTTGAACAGATCTAACCCACACTTTGTGTTCTTGTCACTTTGAAAACACTGCAAGATGCATATTGCATCAATAAGTAGAACAGATCTCTGATTAATGTTATCTTGTTTACAGTCAATATGTGGAATACTTGCAGGGAGTGCTAGCACATTCACTTCTGCAATAAGCTCATGCGTGTTGGACAACATATGCATAGTAGCGTCGGTATTAAAATTTGATGGGGGATATACGTGAAACTCGTAATCACCAATGGCATCCTTCGGGACAAGATCTGGTCTAGCCTTTGCTACCACCAGCGGCCTTGATATCACACTTATTTCTTGCTTAAGGTTCCTTGTTTCTACATTGACTTTAGTCTGAAATGTTGAAACAGTGTCTTTGAATTACTGCAACTTTTTCCTTCTCAGCACATCCCAGAACTTGACAATGCAGTTCACTAGTCTTTCATCCAGAAACTTATGGAGGGCCAACTTCCCGAGCTGATATCTCTTGACTATGTTGTGTGTTATTGTTTCAGATGGAACAGCATATATCATTAAATTGTGTAGATCATTTTTTCCAAACCGGGTTCTCTCCTTTGCAAGAGCACTAGACAATCTTGCAACAGCATTTGATATTAAATCCTTTAGTTTCAAAAGACTTATGATGGAGTGATGTAGATTCTTTGTCGTCGATACCAGCGTAGTTAATAAAGTACTTAAAAATTGTTGTTAATATTGGAGCAATGGTGAAGCACTTATTCGTAGCAGATGTATTGGTAGTTATGCCTACTACTTCACCTCTAATATTCATCTTCTTGTATTCTCATTCTATTGGGTGATCAGGATCTAATGAGTTAAGAGCAACTTTATTTTTTTAAAGCACAAATTTAGTTTCACTTGGGAACTTCCATGTATCTTCTGTTTCTAGCTCTCACATGGCAGCAACATATTTTCAAGCCCATTTCCCATAGTTGTGTTGATCATGTGTATGGACATATATGCACATTTCTTCTAACGAGGCCAAATGTAACTTCCAGTCTGCTTTCCTAGTGGAAGCAATGAATATTAGTAAATTAAGGATTTGTTTCATGTAGTTTTGGAGAAACTTGCGGTATCCATCACCTTTGTCCATGTCATCACTAATTATCTTCAAGAAGCTTCCAAGTTCTTTGCTTGCATCAGAGACTAAGTGAGTTAGTGATGCTGTTTTTTGTGTAGCTACAAATACAAATTGTAAATCATTTAGAATTTCAGCAATTTGATCCTTATCACCTTGTGAAAAAATTCCCTCTATAAACAAGCTATAAACAGCTACAAGTGCAATAATAATAATAATAATATGCACTTCCAGGCCTCTGTTCACATGACGTCATTCTAGAATCCAGCACTTTCCCAAGCCAAAGGCACTGATAATAGCAAAATCAACATGAGATTGAAATGTAACTAAAGTGCCACAGCTAAAACAACAAAAATCTCCAAAGTGACTCTCTAATTTATACAACTGCACCTGACTAATAGGGTAGTTCGTCAAGGCAAGACTGCTGCTGCCGTTCAGGGTAAATGGAGTGTACTTGTTTAT
The DNA here is from genome assembly GCA_039000515.1 of Timema cristinae. NCBI lineage: Eukaryota > Metazoa > Arthropoda > Insecta > Phasmatodea > Timematidae > Timema > Timema cristinae. The sequence continues at coordinate 9,047,518 of JBCFYV010000003.1, forward strand.
TGAATATAGGGGATACTTGGGTTTTCGCTTAGTGTTGTAAAGATTGGCTGACTACTATATGGTAAGTAATTTTTTTTACATTTATGGTTACAGTATCTTTTTTGATCTATATTTTTGTACTAAAATAACAAATTTGACAGTAAAAATTATGTTTTTTTTCAAGCTATCTTTTTATAAACTAGGAATAATATTAAAATCTCTATTAATCATCATCATGACCAGCTACCAGCCACTGTCTGGGTCTGTTTAGAACATAATCCTTTCCTCCCACCATCTCTCTCCCTTCCACCTTGGTCCAGTCTTCTTCTCTTTCTTCCACACTCCTCCTTACTCTCTTCAGCCATTTGTTTCTTGGTATTCCTCTTGGACTCCCACCCCCTCCATATCCAACATACTCCTGTGTATCCTTTCCCTCTCCATTCTTCTCACACGGCCATACCACCCTAGTCGTGCCTTCTTTATCATGTCCTAGACTGGCTCTTCATTTGCTATTCCTCTTACTATCTTATTTCCCATCCTGTCAAATTTTGTCACAACAATTCTGCTTCTCAGATATCTCATTTAACTTGCCTGCATTCTGATTCTCGCCCTTCTGTAAAATGACTCTTCTTGCCTTCCTCTCTCTCTCTTATTTATCTCTTGTTCTTTCCACTCTCCTCCAAAATAATGCGCATATGCTTGAAAAACTTTTACTATCTTCAATTGCTCCCCTCTCTGTGTCACAGCAGTTATATATTAGTCCTTCTTTGTCTTGATCGCCATCTCACTCTTCATTACATCAAAGCTCATTCCATACCTCTCCACCACTTCTTACCAAACCTCCAGATGCTCCTGTATTTCTTTCACCTTATTACCCTACACCATCAGGTCATCTGCAAACACCAGTACCTTCTTCTTTCCCTTCCCAGTTCCTTCAGTATTTTGTCCATCACTACAATAAACAGTAGTGGCGAGAGTGCACTAACTTGTTTCAGACCATTCTTTAACTCAAACCAATCTCTCTTCTCCTCTCCCACTTCCACACAACTCACACTACCCTTGACCGTATTACTCACTCTGTTTTCGGTCTCATCCTGCACTCCTTTCTTCTCCAGCGCTTTTCATACTCTTCCTCTGCACACGAAATTTCTATCAATAAAATTCCTTATTACAAATCATTATATTTATACTTGAAGAAGCAAAACCAATACCCACACCCCCATTCCATACAACACTTCCTAGATACACCCTTGTTCCAAACAAGGTTTCCATAGTAGTTGTAGTTGTAGTTGTAGTTGTAGTTAAATTCTTCTGTTAGATTTTTTGGAAAATTTGATGCATCGTTTTAAACTATGTTTTTATATTAATATACAAGGTCAATCAGCACAGTTTTATTTTATGGGATGGACGGGACAAACTTCTTGGCTGATATTTTAACTCAAACAAGCGCCAGAATTTATAAGAAACGACGAGCTTATATAAAAACGTGTTTGAAAACTCTGAGAAAGATACAAAACCACCGTGTTTCAAGATGGATTGGAACGCTCAACGTTACTAAACATCTTTCCTAATACAGAAACTGTTTTATAGCGGCCAGCTGCTTATCAGTCTCTTAGGTAATGACTCTAGTCAGGTCAAGTAAGGGAATCTCAAACAACCTGCCAAAGGTATGACTCACGGCAGTATCAAAGAGGACAACAGTCCTGCTACTATAGTCTCGACCTTAAATGAAATGCCATCACTTGTCAGCTGTTTTATCTAATAACAATACTTTTTCTCAGCCTAACTTTCTTATCTGTTGTTAGTACTAGAAGAACTTTGTAAGTAGTCAAATTCTGCCGTGAATTAGTTGTGGTGCAGTCATGACCAACCAGAAGCAGAGTATTTTCTATTAACCTGTTGTACGACTTTTGAATTTTGAACTTTTTAATGCCAAAGTTTTGTAATAATTTTATACCGTTATGTATCAAAAAGGAAAAAAAATGTATCATTACCCGTTTAAAAAAATTAACATATCAAATAGGTCACTTACAATTCAACTTACGCCACTGATCCAATAGAATCCTGATTGCATTTACTGTGATTGTGATTTAATCGCACCGATCATCTCTCCATTCGTCACATGGATAGAAGATGTCCCATGGTTAACTTCAAGCTCCGACACTGACTCCAAATGCGGTGAAGCCCCATTCATTCTAATCATCAAGGTCCCAGAAGAACTCGCACTATGAGCTGGCTTAAGCTATTAAATTATTAAAGAACGGAACCAAAAGTAATTTTTAAAATATGGTATGAAGAATTATAATTTCAAACATTCCATTCTCAATTTTAACTTAACAAACATCATAATAAAAAATAATTTTAAAATCTGAGGCCAAGAAAACTAGATCTACATAGTTCTGTATATTTGTAATATGATAGTTACCCATTAGCACGTGCACTAAAAAAAACCTTCTATATGATTATCACTATAAATCCAAGAAGTACAAAATTATAATAATATGTGGCAGATATAAACTCACTGTGAAATCGTATTGTTGGAAACGCCCAAACTTGAGGAAAGATTGTCCCAGCTGACTGATCAACATTTCACGGTGAAAGTTAAATACAGTCAAACCTGCCTTAAACGGAATCGCAAGGGTGCAAGATATGTTTCTGCTAAAGCCAGGTTTCCGTTTAATGAAGGTGTACTATAAGAATTAAACCAGAGACATGCACGTAATTGGGATAAAAGTAATAAAATACCGTAGTACTCATTATTCACACTATAAATGAACATATGTAAACATTACACCGAACAGAAAAACATTATTCACTTTGTCTTTATATTTTCCAGAAGTCGAGCAGGGTTTTCTGCACGCAGTTTACTCTCTTGGCTGACTGACTTTCCACAAGCACTTTATCCTGAGAAATCACACTGAGCATATCAGAATAATTCCGTTGAAGGGCTAATTTCTGCAGTTCCTTTATACATTTGACAGCATCTTGATAAGTCTTCACGCTACACCTTTCTTCTTCCAACACTAATTTTCGTTTTACTCTCCTTCTTCTTCTTACTCTTCCTTTTTTCTTTTACAAACTTCTTTAAAATTCTCAACTAAGGCATCGATATCCATTGGGCCTGGTTCAGTTTTCACGTTATTGTCTATGTTGATGTAGTCTTCAGCATTACAGTTATTGAAAGAAGCAGTTCTGTAA
>JBCFYV010000003.1:9050794-9182791 GCA_039000515.1 Timema cristinae
TAGATTTAATTAATTAACTTAATATAAACTACTGATGAAAATTTTCTTGAATAGAAGTACACTATTTAAGAACTAAGCTACAGAAAGTAGTTAAATAAAAATATTGTTATTTATTAGCTTACCTTGTAGACGCCATATCTTGCTTGTTTTAATTTTCTTCCCGCTAAATTCGCGTGTTTCAATTGGCTATGGCCTTAGCCTCGCTACACAGGGCCTTGTTAAATCACGTTTCCTAAAGATATCTTTGAAAATCGATTCTGTGACGATCTCGCTCTATCAAGCAAAGAACCGGAATACGAGATTCGCTATGACAGGCGATAGCCATCGGTTAATACTCTATCGCTATCGCTATCGTTCAAAAGATCCAGAATCCCTCTGCTGGTTTGCCGGTGATGGGGAGGTTGAACTTCAGCTGGCTCTACGGAGGGGGCTTTTCTAAATTATTCCCCATTCTGTTGCGTAAATTTGGATGCATTTCATCTCAATTCTAACTTCCTCATCCCCATGGGAGTGGAAAGCTAGTTTTCCTATAGGGGAGGAGAGGCATTCCGCTAGACAATATTACCATACTTTAGCCAATAAAATTGTGTATACGTATATATGTAATAGTATTAAAAATAGGTTGTTTTAAGAGGTTGTTATACTGATTATTTATTTATTATTAGTTGTTCTGTCTTACGACAGGTCCATTCCTTTTGTCAGTTAACTTAGACCGCCAATGCACCCTGTCCTCTAACCTCCTCTTTCAGCTCCCAGAATGTTCTTCTTTCCTTCAAGTCATCCAATATTTGAATCCTCCTTCGTCCTAGGCTTCTTTTTCTCTTTGTTTCCCTCTATGACGTCATGTAAAAGACAGTTCATCCTTAGGATGTGTCCAATCAGGTTTGTTCTGCGCCAAAGAATCACATCCATCACTCACCCACTCTTCTTAGGACTTGTTCATTTGTCCCCCTGTCTGTCCACCTGATCTTCCCACCCACTCTTCTTAGGACTTGTTCATTTGTCCCCCTGTCTGTCCACCTGATCTTCTCACCCACTCTTCTTAGGACTTGTTCATTTGTCCCCCTGTCTGTCCACCTGATCTTCCCACCCACTCTTCTTAGTACTTGTTCATTTGTCCCCTGTCTGTCCACCTGATCTTCCCACCCACTCTTCTTAGGACTTGTTCATTTGTCCCCCTGTCTGTCCACCTGATCTTCTCACCCACTCTTCTTAGGACTTGTTCATTTGTCCCCCTGTCTGTCCACCTGATCTTCCCACCCACTCTTCTTAGTACTTGTTCATTTGTCCCCCTGTCTGTCCACCTGATCTTCCCACCCACTCTTCTTAGGACTTGTTCATTTGTCCCCCTGTCTGTCCACCTGATCTTCTCACCCACTCTTCTCAAGACTTGTTCATTTGTCACCCTGTCTGTCCACCTGATCTTCCCACCCACTCTTCTTAGGACTTGTTCATTTGTCCCCCTGTCTGTCCACCTGATCTTCCCACCCACTCTTCTTAGTACTTGTTCATTTGTCCCCCTGTCTGTCCACCTGATCTTCCCACCCACTCTTCTTAGTACTTGTTCGTTTGTCCCCCTGTCTGTCCACCTGATCTTCCCACCCACTCTTCTTAGGACTTGTTCATTTGTCCCCCTGTCTGTCCACCTGATCTTCTCACCCACTCTTCTTAGGACTTGTTCATTTGTCCCCCTGTCTGTCCACCTGATCTTCCCACCCACTCTTCTTAGGACTTGTTCATTTGTCCCCCTGTCTGTCCACCTGATCTTCCCACCCACTCTTCTTAGTACTTGTTCATTTGTCCCCCTGTCTGTCCACCTGATCTTCCCACCCACTCTTCTTAGGACTTGTTCATTTGTCCCCCTGTCTGTCCACCTGACTTCCCACCCACTCTTCTTAGTACTTGTTCATTTGTCCCCCTGTCTGTCCACCTGATCTTCCCACCCACTCTTCTTAGGACTTGTTCATTTGTCCCCCTGTCTGTCCACCTGATCTTCTCACCCACTCTTCTTAGGACTTGTTCATTTGTCCCCCTGTCTGTCCACCTGATCTTCTCACCCACTCTTCTCAAGACTTGTTCATTTGTCCCCCTGTCTGTCCACCTGATCTTCTCACCCACTCTTCTTAGGACTTGTTTATTTGTCCCCCTGTCTGTCCACCTAATCTTCTCACCCACTCTTCTCAGGACTTGTTCATTTGTCCCCCTGTCTGTCCACCTGATCTTCTCACCACTCTTCTTAGGACTTTTTCATTTGTCCCCCTGTCTGTCCACCTGATCTTCTCAAGTATTCTCCAGCCCCTCATTTCAAAGCTCTCCAAGTATTTCTTTTACATCTTCCTAAGAGTCCAAGTTTCTGCTCCATAGTTCGATGCTCCAAATGTAGCATTTCATCAGGTTCTAATGTGATGGTAGTTTAAAAACCTTGATTTGGATCGTAGACCCCAACACGAATCTTTGTGGAGCCCATGTTTTGAAACTCTGGTCTAAGGCATCACACTCGCAGTATACTGGAGTATATCGATAATGGAGAGATCGGGTTCGAATACCAATCGTTTGTACTGAGAGTAGTTTTCCTCAACTGTTGTCCACCTTCCCTCCACGTAAATATGTTGCACTTCCTCTAAATTCTACCTTCTCTATTCCCTAACAACTTGTCGTAATTATTAGTACAAATATCCCAAGCACGTAGGGAGACGTGGTGACCAATAACTATAATATATAAGTTATTTAATTTAATTTAGACGGAAAAAGCCGCTATGATACTCAACTTATGGCTCGATGATATTAATTTTAATGCATAAAGATTATATAAAAAGTGAACACAGCTATAACAGATTTTTCTAACTTTACATGGTTAAACAAAATCAAGCAACTTTTATCAGCGCAAAGTAATATAAGTAAAACAAATTGTAATATTACCATTCATAAAATTAGTTGCCGTTTAATCGCCAACTATTATACACTTGACATTATGAGTATTTTTTTCAAACTGGTTCGTTTCGCAGCTGCTAATAGATATATATATATGTGTGTGTGTGTGTGTGTGTATGTGTGTATGTATTCAGATACCAGTTCAGGAACCTCTGGCAGGTGGTGTTAATGTCAACAGCTGTAAAGAAAATATGTTGTTTTTATCAATATTTAGTAGTAGTGAATAGAGGTAGCACCTGCATTGGTGAGCAGGCTTATTTTTTATGGAGAAGGCGAGGGTGGGGATTGAATCCCGACTGGGTGCACTGAGGGTTGTTTATTCCTAAATGGGTTCGCAATTTCCCGACAGAGAGGGTATATTTATTATTAGTTCTACCTTTCATTGGCTTGGTTAAAATAAGTACTGCCAAGATGGGTATTAAGACATGGTAAAACCAAGTGTTAGCCTACTATTGGAAAATATATTTTAAAATCTTGTAAATTTGCTAGAAGCAATTGTCTATAAGTTGGAACATCGTTGAAAATATCAGAAAGTACACTTGTCTCCATTTTTCTCTCGTGAGATCGTGTAGGAAAAAAACTCGACGATTTAGGTTATGTCGTTGCAGATCTTTCAGCTTCTTACCTCCCCTGCGCCCCCTACAAACTCTTCTGTCGACTTAACAAAGAACTGTTAGATGAGAGTTTGCGCTGTTCTTACTGTCGCCCTTGCTACCATTTTAAAGAATTGTATTTAAATATTATTCTATAGGTGAGCTAGCCTACTCTGAATAGAAACCTTGGAATCAATCAAAAAAGAATTCCTGCTGGGGCTCCTATTGGTCGAAGCCTTTTTACAAGACGCCATATTTGTTTCGTCATTGTTTTAGTAGTGAAAGAAGGATGGGCTTTGATATTAATTTCACGAGAGAGAACAAACCTTGTAGGGGAAAAAATACCGTTTAAATAATTATTATGGTTGTTAGTTTTAAAAAAAACTCTTAAGTTAGAATGCACCTAAATACTTCCAGTTCAGTAGTTAATAGCATTGAGGTAGGTCAAATAACGACTCTAATGATATAATAGCGCTGCCCCAACAAACCAATTGTGAATCATAAAATATGTGGAATATCACGCATTGGTCTAGAACTCCGTGTTCCGTAATATTATTCTGTGCATAGAAAATATTCTCAATCGTACATTAACTACTTGAGCAATCAAAACGTTTTGACACAGAAATAAGTGTTTCATTTTCTTATCAACGCTGTGACTTGGAGATAAAGACCATTGTCAAAAATAGCAGGTTTTATTTTAGGAAAGCTTAACAAATATAGTAGTCGTATTAAATAAGATCTTCTTATTCCCTAAATGTTGAATGTAACAAAGACCAAACTCGACATCGGCCGTTCCAGATATAAAATTATTATTATTATTATACATATTTTCAAATAAACAATGTAATTGTTGGCGTTTTTATTCTGTGATTGAGAAGCTCAATTATATAAAGTGACATTCTTCATATATACCACGAATAACTAGCATCAATAAATATTTAGACATTCGTTGTCTTTCTAGCACATGAAATTATAAAAGAGATTTAAAAGTATGACGAGAAAATAAAACAAAAATATCAACGTAGCATACACCAATCTTTATTATAAATAGCAATACAAAATATTATTTATTTTAATAAATTGACTGTCCTGTTGTTGTTTTTTAATAAATAAGTCAATGTAAAGTTTATAATTTAAAATTTATAATTTATTTGTTTTTTCACGGAGTCCACTAGGTTTGAAATCTAGCATAATTTCAAAAAGCTTGATTTTGTTAAATTTTTTAGGACAATTACTTAGGCCTGAAATGTACCGTCAATTTTGACAACCGTATCCAAAATACATTTTAATATCAAATCTTTAAGTTACTAGCAAGTATTATAAATCTGTGTGTATGTGTTTTGTATCTCCCACACACGAATACACTCTCATTGGACTTCTAGAACCTGAGCACTTCCTTCCTTCAATATAATTAATAATTAATGAGTAGGTCAAACTGCTCGACTGCTAGCTTGCCTCCCTCTGATACTATCCCGCCATACAAGCAACCCTTACACTTTCATTTCACCCTTAGTTCCTGCACAGCATTGAATGAAATACAAGTATTTTATCGAGTCCTATTTTAGGTAAAAAGATAGTTAAATGGAGACTTACTATACTCTTTGTTCATTTGAGCACTTTGGTACCAAAATAATAAAACCTGAAATGGTCACATTTCGAGAAATACCCATCATTAATGTGTGTGTGTGCGTGTGTGTATAATATCACAGTCTCTAACGTCCGGCTACATATTTTGGATTAAATACACGAAACTGTCAGAGAAATCACGTGGTCAGTCAAATCTTAAAGACTAGAAGGAAGCCTTATTTAGATCTACAAGTTAATTTTAAAAACCTGACAATCCGAAGAAACCGCCTACAATTTATATTTATTTAATCATACCACCAGAGGAAACAACATATTATGGTTATTATTAGTTGTTCTGTCTTACGACAGGTCCATTCCTTTTGTCCGTGAGCTTGACCTCCAATGCACCCTGTCCTCTAACTCCTCCTTGAGCTCCGAGAATTTTCTTCTTTCCTTCACGTCATCTAATATTTGAATCCTCCTTCTTCCTAAGCTCCTCTTTCCCTCAACCTTTCTTTCTATGACGTCATGAAGACAGCTCCTCCTAAGGATGTGTCTGATCCAGTTTACTTCGTACCGAGGAATCACATCCAAAATGGTTCTCTTCTCAGGACTTGTTCATTTTGTCACCTCATCTGTCCACCTGGTCATCTCAAGTCTTCTCCAACATGTTATATTTGAATAAGATACAACGGCTGGTTGGACGAGAAGCAGACATTATTAGTTTATTAACCACTCTCACCTCTTTGTTTGTTTGTTAACTTTACTTCTGGCCAGAAAGAATGAACATCTCTGGACATTTCTTATTTCTATTAGAGAATATTTTATTATTCATGATGCTCTTATTTTACTTTAGAGGTTCACTCAAAGTTGTGGAGTGTTTTGACGGATGATTTAACTTTGTTGTAGAACGCTAGACAAACTAGATTTAGTTTTTATTCTGTTATAGTAAACTTTCTATTTAAAATAAATTAAGGAAATGTATTTGCCATTTTTAAATAAGAGAGGTATTTATTTAATTTCCTTGCCTCTCCTGGCATGACAGGTAATAATTATAACTTAGTGGAGTGCTTCTCAACAGTTTTTTTTTATTCTTGCAGTAAACTGAACGTACAAGTTGTTGAAATAACGGTAGACTCGGAAATACTCGTGCCCAGAAAGACCTCTCAGTTGAACAAGAAATGCGTGTATGTCCTCTTTAAACCAAGACCCAGATTACATTTCTCATTAATTACTCAATTCTTTGATTGAAAGCCATTAATTTCTCTGGAAAATAAGTATCTTACAGATTATGAATATTGTTCTGTTATTTCTTTTTATAGATTAATATTGAATGAAACTACTTTTAACTATCCTTTATATCAACAATAACATTATGTCTATAGTTTCGCGGCACACTGATGTGTCACGACACACTAAGGACCACTGGCTCAGTGTTTAACTGCACACTGATGTGTCACGACACACTAAGGCCCACTGGCTCAGTGTTTAACTGCACACTGATCTGTCACGACATACTAAGGACCACTGTCTCACTGTTTAACGGGACACTGATGTGTCACGACACACTAAGGACCACTGTATCAGTGTTTAACGGCACACTGATGTGTCACGACAAACTAAGGACCACTGTATCAGTGTTTGACGGCACACTGATGTGTCACGACACACTAAGGACCACTGTCTCTGTGTTTAACGGCACACTGATGTATCACGACACACTAAGGACCACTGGCTCAGTGTTTAACTGCACACTGATGTATCACGACATACTAAGGACCACTGCCTCACTGTTTAACGGCACACTGATGTGTCACGACACACTAAGGACCATTGGCTCAGTTTTTAACTGCGCACTGATGTGTCACGGCACACTAAGTAACACTGGATCACTGTTTAACTGCACACTGATGTGTCACGACACACAAAGGACCACTGGCTCAGTGTTTAACTGCACACTGATGTGTCACGACATATTAAGGACCACTGGCTCAGTGTTTAACTGCGCACTGATGTGTCACGACACACTAAGGACCACTGGCTCAGTGTTTAACTGCGCACTGATGTGTCAAGACACACTAAGGACCACTGGCTCAGTGTTTAACTGCGAACTGATGTGTCACGACAGACTAAGGACCACTGGCTCAGTGTTTAACTGCGCACTGATGTGTCACGACACACTAAGGACCACTGGCTCAGTGTTTAACTGCGCACTGATGTGTCACGACACACTAAGGACCACTGTATCAGTGTTTAACTGCACACTGATGTTTCACGACACACTAAGTAACACTGGCTCAGTGTTTAACTGCACACTGATGTGTCACGACATACTAAGGACCACTGGATCAGTGTTTATCAGCACACTGATGTGTCACGACACACTAAGGACCACTGTATCAGTGTTTAACGGCACACTGATGTGTCACGACACACTAAGTAGCACTGGCTCAGTGTTTAACTGCACACTGATGTGCCACGACACACTAAGGACCACTGTATCAGTATTTAACGGCACACTTATGTGTCACGACACACTAAGGACCACTGTCACAGTGTTTAACGGCACACTGATGTATCACGACACACTAAGGACCACTGTCTCAGTGTTTAATGGCACACTGATGTGTCATGACACACAAGGACCACTGTCTCAGTGTTTAACGGGGCACTGATGTGTCATGACACACTAAGGACCACTGGCTCAATGTTTAACTGTGCACTGATGTGTCACGACACACTAAGGACCACTGGCTCAGTGTTAAACTTTACACTGATGTGTCACGACACACTAAGGACCACTGGCTCTGTGTTTAACTGCACACTGATGTGTCACGACACACTCATTAACACTGGCTCAGTGTTTAACTGCGCACTGATGTGTCACGACACACTAAGTAACACTGGCTCAGTCTTTAACTGCACACTGCTGTGTCACGACACACTAAGGACCACTGGCTCAGTGTTTAACTGCGCACTGATGTGCCACGACACACTAAAGACCACTGTCTTAGTGTTTAACGGCACATTGATGTGTCACGACACACTAAGTAACACTGGCTCACTGTTTAACGCCACACTGATGTGTCATGACACACTAAGTAACACTGGATCACTGTTTAACGGCACACTGATGTGCCATGACACACTAAGGACCACTGTATCAGTGTTTAACGGCACACTGATGTGTCACGACACACTAAGGACCACCGCCTCAGTGTTTAACGGCACACTGATGTGTCACGCACACTAAGGACCACTGTATCAGTGTTTAACGGCACACTGATGTGTCACGACACACTAAGGACCACTGGCTCAGTGTTTAACTGCGCACTGATGTGTCACGACACACTAAGGACCACTGGATCAGTGTTTAACTGCGCACTGATGTGTCACGACACACTAAGGACCACTGGCTCAGTGTTTAACTGCACACTGATGTGTCACGACACACTAAGTAACACTGGCTCAGTGTTTAACTGCACACTGATGTGTCACGACACACTAAGGACCACTGGCTCAGTGTTTAACTGCACACTGATGTGTCACGATACACTAAGGACCACTGGCTCAGTGTTTAACGGCACACTGATGTGTCACGACACACTAAAGACCACTGTCTCAGTGTTTAACGGCACACTGATGTGTCACGACAGACTAAGGACCACTGTCTCAGTGTTTAACGGCACACTGATGTGCCATGACACACTAAGGACCACTGGCTCAGTGTTTAACCTATTTCGACCGTAGATCACGAATGTATGTAACGTGTGTCGGCTTATTAGGTGACAAACAGATGACGCGGTGTCTTTAAGCTAATGTGGTCTTTTTAACAAAAGAAAGGATAGCAAATTTTAAAAACACCTCTCGTAAGACTTAATAATTAAAAATAATATATTAATAGTTGAAAATATGTATGCCTTTTAACTAAATATGTGTAATAATTGTTAACGTATTGTTCCCAAAGAAGTAATGAAAGTTGAAAAAATTATTATAATTATTAATAAGCAATGTTCTTCACGCAATGCAAAATTTGAATACATTTATTTTTTCTTTTATTATTTATAATAAAAATAGTCTAACACAGAAAGGCAGGTATTTATTTATTTACCATTATTTTACCTTATTTTAGTTCTGGGGAGTATTTATTATAATTGTCTCAGGTTAATTTCATTTTTGGTATGATCCATCAAACATGACTCTCATTGGTCACTGGTTTGAAAGCACCCAATGAGATCGCTCTAGCCATTTTTTTTAAAGCTACTCTTTGTTTTGGCGTTATATTTGAAGTGGCGAGAATGTTAGTGCAATATCAATGGACTATTTTGTATTATAAAACAGCTCAATATTCCTACAAATGTGAGGAAAATTTGACCCATACTGTATATGTCAAACTGACATAGTTACAAGTGGATAACATACACAGTTACTAGAGAGAACTAGGAATACTCGGCAGACAATATGGATCAACCGTTACTAAGGAAACATATGGTTCTATAAACAAGGAAAAAATTAGATCTTATTTATTTATATTGGATTATTTTATGATTTATTTTTCTTGTAAATGCTCACACTCACTACCCCTAGTTCTATTTATTGAAACTAAGTATTTGGGCATAAACCATATTCAAAATTGACCATACTTTCAATCTTTGTCAGAAATGAAACTGTTATAAAGAGGAATTAACATTTTCTTGTTTATTTGATATCTCAGCCTATGAAGAAGACCTGATTTATCAATGCTCATTTTGAATTAATGGTGGACAAAAAAGAAAAGAAAAGATAATCTCTTTAATATAAATTGTTTCCTCTCTTGAAAGTCTAGAAAGGGTTTTCGTAGGCACAAGGGACATATTGAATCAAAAAATAACTAAATAACATTTAAATGTTCATGAATAAAACAAACAAAGAATTGTTGTTTGTTATTATTTTATTATAAAATGGCAACACGGTATCCATAAATAAATGTAGTAATTATTATGGTAGTACTCTAGACGTTGTCGAAATACTGGCTGATGTATATTTTTCTCTTCACAGGTATACAACATTTTCAAGAATATTATAAGATAGTAGTTCTGAATACTATTAAGTTATATTATTGATCCTATCTTGTGAATACAGCACACCATCAGGGGTTAATTGTAGTTATAGATCAGTACTACTGAGATCATTGTCTTACTTTTCAGTAGACCGACACCAGTCAGATGCTGAGTTGTTACAACTCTCGGAGTTGTCCGACTAAAAACTTGAATGCATCGGATGCTCTGTTTTGCTTATAGAACAGCAAGACTCTTGTGTACTGGACATTCATATTTCCATTGGAAATACCTTTTATAAAATACAAATATATATATTGCACCATGTCTTACTATCTGATCGGGTTTTACGCTTATGTACTAATTACGTTAATGATTTTAGGAATTAGGAAGGTTATATTTAAATGAAGTAAATCAGCATTCGCGTGAAGGACAAGTGGAAAACTACCCTCAGTACACCCAACCGAGACTCGAACCTCAATATCCTCTTCCTCAGCAGTAGGTTCTAATGCGAGAGTAGCACCTTAGACTATGCGGCCACAAAATTGGCTACAAATATATTTATTTGCAGCCAATATTGGTAATATTTTAATATAGTGCTAGTGTTATTTTATAGGTATGAATACTACCGATCAAAAAATACGGCTGAAGTTTACATGACTTGTATGAATACGTGAAAATATGTATATATATATATATAGTGTTGTGTGTATGTGTGACAGTAACAAAACATCAAGAATGTCACCTTGATAACTACCAGTGGATTAAAACACCATTGTGTGTTTTTTTCTGTTTTTATATCAAAAATTATTGTTGGTGAAAATAAATCAAATGCCGGTATTGCTCCAATACAAACTTTTACATTAGATCCATTACTGTCTCCAGCCTATAGGCTGGGTCAGTTTTATTATTCAAGCCATCTATTTTCCACTGTTGGCTTGCTAGGCCTGTCGTAGCTTCTAAAACCCTATTTATGTTTTAAAATTGCTTTTATAATGTTATAAAAATATTTTATTATTTTATGTAAAATAAAAATAATCATGTTCTTTTGACGGTCACTCAGTCCACTTCTCCCCAGTGATGTGGATATCGTCCTGATCAACTCTATAGGCCGTTACACTCTTAAATTGTAGCACAGACTCTTAATTCACATCATCTCTTTCTAACCCATTGGTTTCTCTCTTAGTAATGTCCTTTTTAAACCAAGCGTAGCTGTCATTTTGTAGCTTAAAAATGAAGAAACATGCGATATTACATTACATTCACTGATGTATCTAGTGAATGCAATAAAAGCTACATAAAAAAATCAAACTTTTTTTTTTACAAAATATGAAAACTAACATTATATCTCAGTTTAACGAGTTTCCAAATAAATCAAATCATAAGTCTCGTTCCAATCGTGTTTGAAAGAAAATAATTTTATGTTGGTTGTAGTAAAAGCCATGAGCATCGCCTGGCAGGTATGAAATGGCTATATTTTACACGAGGTTTAGAAAACTTGTAAACGTAATATAGCCTTTGAATTATTTAAAATAAAACATGAAAATTTGTATTGTTAGAAACATTTTTACTTTTGATTTTACATGAGTATATAATGTGTGAGAAATTATTATATGAACATTTCAAATTAATTTTTTGAAAATAACTCTCTTTTATGTGTGGTGGTGATTAGCTTAGAAACATCTATTTACACTCTGCCTGGTCTTAGTAATGAGCACAACAATCAGTATTGGACAGCTGTGACGTCGAATACCGAAGAGGTCAGGTCATCACATTCACATAAACATTGATAATATTGGATACACTTACAAACTTTAGTCCATTTTACATTCATATGGAATAAAATATAATTTTCTGTTTGTATTGTTTTGGGCTGTATTTGTTGTAATTGTCGAGACAATGTTAAATATTTTTTAAATATTTTATGTACAACAATTTATTAGACCATAATATACCTGAGGGGGAAGAAACCAGCTACTACGGTGGTGGTCGTATGGTCTAAGGCGATATATTATTATTACACCTTGTCAATTGCTGGATGGGAGGATAGATGTTGTGTTTTCTTATGCTAGACTAGTTTTTAAGTCGTATGTTGATATACTCAAGGTGTTCAAAGATTGCACCTAAAATAAACTTGTTAATTATAACTATCAGGAGTTGGTTTTATCAAATGATTTGTTCACAGTTACAGGCAAATGCCAGTGCACTTATTCTTAGCAAACTTTCTCATCCTTAAGTCATATTTTTTATTTAAATTAGGCCTAGTCCTTACAGGCTGCTGACAGGTGCCAGGCTTAGCATTGTATCTATAAATAGTACTAATGAATCCCCTCTGATAACAGTCGGGAATGTGAACTAATGTCCTCTTGGAAATACAAGACACGACTGTTTGAAACGTGGAGAAGGTTGAAATATGGGCTGACAAGGTTTTAGCTCCATTTGGTGCTTAAACCTGTCATAAGCTACCTGTATTTGGACGTCTAGTACAAAGCTAGTGACTATGGTAGAGCAGAAAAATCGGTAGTCATATGTGGAAACTTACGCTAGACAAGACGTTCTTTGTTTTTGTGTTTTTCCAAACTTTAACAGCTAAGTCTATTTAATTTTGCAACACAAAATCAATATTACTCAAGGTACTAGGCTTAGTGTATTACCTTTTTTTATGCTAGGCTTATAATCCCTATAGAGTTCTAATTTTATTTTCTCAATAACATAGCGTCGTAGTCTCTTAACCGTCCACGCCATAATGTCGGTAATATGGGCTAGATTTTTTGTTCTAAATAGCGGTTACCAGCCCATATTTAGACCAATTTTTCTTACAGCTTATAGAAAACATAGAAAGCAGTGACATTTTACAGAGTTAAGCAGTGGAATGAAGAAATGAGGAAGGCTATTATTGCAATGAGGGAGAGAAAAAATTGGTACGTTGAAAGCTTCAAAATTGTTTATAAGTGCCCCATACTTCACTATAAGCCTTGTTTAATAAAAACCCTCTTTTACCAGATAAAACAGCTGTGACTAAATTAGGACTCAAAACAGTTTTAGAAGACGAATTTGAAGAAGAATTGGTGAAATACCTATTGCTGATGGAGAAATCATTCTTTTACTCATTCACTAGTAAGGATTTGAGGCAGATGGATTATCAACAAGCCACAAAAATTGACGAAACCATCCATTCAAAACACTAATTGTAATATGAGCTTGGATTAAGCTTTTTCTGCAAATGCATCACGATGTTCTTTCTTTTAGAAAGCCATGTGGTATTTCCTTCGCATGGACCCTTGGATTTAATATGGGAAATGTTGAGGTATTTTTTCAGATTCTGCAAAATGCTTATGATGAAAACAACTTTTCAGCAGGAAGATTCTACAATGTAGATGAAACTGGGTTGACTGTTCTGAAAGGCAGAATATACATGTCATCGGATGGTAGGGTAAGATACAGGTAACCACAATGACGTCAGCTGAGAGAGGAGCTACAATAGCAATCATTGCAGCGATGAGTGCCAGTGGATACTTCATTCCTCCAATGAACCAACATGTCTGATCAACTGATGAGATGCTGTTCTCCAGGTTCGATTGGCTCCATCCGGATAAGTACAGACCCATCTTTTCCTAAAGTAGCTAGTTCATTTTAATGAACACGTCAAACCAACACAGTAATCACTTGTTTTATTAATACTGTCACAGTCACAATCTGGATGTAACTAATCACGTTACCATTGTCGGGCTGCCTCCTCATTCAACCCACCGGCTTCAGCCTCTTAACAAGACATTCATGGACCCTTTAGAAACTGTTTATAGTGAGAAAGTAAGGCTTTGGCTTCATCACAATAATAAAGTGATCACTTACTCAATCTGAAATAATGGAATTATTATGAACAGTTTACTTGAAGGTCCAAACTGGTGAAATTGCAGTCAATGGCTCTAAGGGAACGGGAATCTTTCGTTTGAACACAAACATTCTACTGATGAAGACTTCATGGAATATGAAGTTGGAGCAGAAAAGACTTGCAGCAACACAAATATGTAGTAACAATATATGTGGTAACATATTTTAGTGTTTATTTACTCTAGCATTTTGTTTATAGATTGTCAAATTTTTGTGGGGCTTTTTATTTACAAAAATATTAATATATTTAAAAGAAATGGGTAAAATATAGGCTCATACCAAATTCTGTTTATTTACATACATTTTCCTTAAATAACTTAAGGTTTTCCCTTTAAATCCACATTTTTTTTACAATATATTATTGAATTTCAAGGGTATCCTATATTTAGACAATAATTATAAAAAAAACTGTATTTCGCGGTTTTTATTAAAAACTTCTACTAAGCGTGGGGAAATGTTTTAATAATTATTTGAGGCTACTGAATTAAATAAAACCTGTTTAGCTACACAGAGACTCAATGTCTTAGCTGAATATTGAAAATATTTGATTAAATTTCACTCCTAAAACAAACCAGCAGCCCATTTTCCACGTTATCCTCTACCTAGAGGTGTCGACTGACTTGAGCCGAGCTTTGTAACGTAATGCTCGCGACGAACTTGTGAATGCAGCAGAACGACCAATGCTCACTTCAATTGCTCGGTTCCACAGTGTTATAATTCATTATAATTTCTAACCGACATGTCGGGCCTACAAGTTGCAAATTCTGCGTTTATTTCAATGTGATGTTACTTTTAAAAAACAAGAAGAAAAGACAGAAACGATGGTGTCAGATGAATCTATTTAGAGAAAGGATTGTTAGCGGTGGATCGAATTTAATAAGTACTTTGAAAAATCAAGAAATTAGTGGCCAATACAAAAATCCTGGGGATCTCACAAAATATAAGTTTTTTCTATATTCAGTAAAAAATAAAGTTTTTTCCTTATTCCGCTTCATTGTGAGCTAACACTTGCTGAAAATTGTTAGTAGCACACAGTGCGTCCTTCATTTAGGCCTGCACCAAAATAATGATCAAAACACAACACTAGACAGGGATTTAACAGGGATGACTTCTGTTACAAGTCAGTCGTCACTGTTTAACGCCTGTCTATAAGTTGTGAGATATTAGTGTTGTGTTACATTACAATGTTCCCTTCTGTTACAAGCCAGTCGTCACTGTTAAACCCCTGTCTAACAGTTGTGAGCTATTAGTGTTGTGTTACATTACAATGTTCCCTTCTGTTACAAGTCAGTCGTCACTGTTAAACCCCTGACTATCTGTTGTGAGCTATTAGTGTTGTGTTACATTACAATGTTCCCTTCTGTTACAAGTCAGACATCACTGTTAAACCCCTGTCTATCAGTTGTGAGCTATTAGTGTTGTGTTACATTACAATGTTCTCTTCTGTTACAAGTCAGTCGTCACTGTTAAACCCCTGTCTATCAGTTGTGAGCTATTAGTGTGGTGTTACATTACAATGTTCCCTTCTGTTACAAGTCAGTCGTCACTGTTAAACGCCTGTCTATCAGTTGTGAGCTATTAGTGTTGTGTTACATTACAATGTTCCCTTCTGTTACAAGTCATTCGTCATTGTTAAACCCTGTCTATCAGTTGTGAGCTATTAGTGTTGTGTTACATTACAATTTCCCTTCTGTTACAAGTCAGTCGTCACTGTTAAACCCTGTATATCAGTTGTGAGCTATTAGTGTTGTGTTACATTACAATGTTCCCTTCTGTTACAAGCCAGTCGTCACTGTTAAACGCCTGTCTATCAGTTGTGAGATATTAGTGTTGTGTTACATTACAATGTTCCCTTCTGTTACAAGTCAGTCGTCACTGTTAAACTCCTGTCTATCAGTTGTGAGCTATTAGTGTTGTGTTACATTACAATGTTCCCTTTTGTTACAAGCCAGTCGTCACTGTTAAACCCCTGTTTATCAGTTGTGAGATTTTGTGTTGTTTTTACATTACAATGTTCCCTTCTGTTACAAGTCAGTCGTCACTGTTAAACCCCTGTCTATCAGTTGTGAGCTATTAGTGTTGTGTTACATTACAATGTTCCCTTCTGTTACAAGTCAGTCGTCACTGTTAAACCCCTGTCTATCAGTTGTGAGTATTAGTGTTGTGTTACATTACAATGTTCCCTTCTGTTACAAGTCAGTCGTCACTGTTAAACCCTTGTCTATCAGTTGTGAGATATTAGTGTTGTGTTATATTACAATGTTCCCTTCTGTTACAAGCCAGTCGTCACTGTTAAACCCCTGTCTATCAGTTGGGAGCTATTAGTGTTGTGTTCATTACAATGTTCCCTTCTGTTACAAGCCAGTCGTCACTGTTAAACCTGTCTATCATTGTGAGCTATTAGTGTTGTGTTACATTACAATGTTCCCTTCTGTACAAGTCAGTGTCACTTTAAACTCTGTCTATCAGTTGTGAGATATTATGTGGTACATTACAATGTTCCTTCGTACAAGTCGTCGTCACTGTAACCCTTGTCTATCAGTTGTGAATATTAGTGTTGTTTACATTACAATGTTCCCTTGTTACACCAGTCTCACGTAAACCCCTGTTACATTTGATATTAGTGTTGTTTGATCATATTTTGGTGCAGACTAATGGTTTGGTGTTTATCACATTTTATCGAACGTGAAAGTTATAAACGACTTATTATATATAATCAATCCAATAAGGTATGGGTGCTTTAGGTAATTGTTTGGTAAAGTTCACATACATTCATATCTATAGAAGAGAGGAAAATAATCTTGTTTAACTGCCTTGTATACAAACATCTATAATTTGACATACTTCCCAACCTACTCATTACACCTCTTTTTTGCAGTTTATATAGTCCTAAGTTCAAATGTATTTCCATAAAGTCCATACATTGTGTAAGTTTCTATCATACAAACTGTCCCTATGTCTCAAACGGGTAAAACCAGGCAACTGCACGCTATATAAGAGCTGTACTGCAATCGTTGCCAATAGTGTCAGTTTCCGTTACCTGTTACCTGTTACCTCTGGTGATCCACACCGTGCTGGTTCTCTGAACAGACCGCGAGAAGAATAAGTTGCAACATGTGTTAAACTCACTTGAAACGTTGTTTTTATGTCGAGAAGTACCTGTAAAATGAAAGCAGTGACTTTTATCACAATTTTATCATTATTTATATACATTTCTTCCTCTCTCTACGATGGAATAATGGCATGTTCTCTTGATCGAGCCATACATCAGCAACTTCTATAGTATAGCTGTCATACTGCCCACCCTCCTGTGGGCTGACTTGTCAGCGTGGGCCAGACGGGTGGAGGTAGAGGGGGGGACAATATTAACTTGATCTGGGATGTTGAGTTCGTTTTAAGATGGTTTAATATAACAACAGATCGTGTGATGCTTGTGAGCTTGAGAGTTATTTATACAGAGTGGCCGGGCTCACCACTGTTATAACAGTACTCGAATGTTACTTAGAGGGATAGTTGTGTTCTACTCGTAATGTCGTCTACCAAGTCTACTTTGAGTGGTGCTACTCAGTCCCCCATATTTCTTTGTAACTCTATGTCGACTTTAGCTCTGTCGTTCAAACTCTGGTCCCCAGCCCGGAACTCTTCTAGGGGTATCGCCCTATGGATGAGGTAGTGTAAAGTTTGCTGTCCCTAAGGCAGGACTCGCGTCGGGGCCCTGCCCCCTACTCCTCTCCCAAGAGTCGAAAATACAAAAGGTTATATACTCATTTGTGAAGTCCCCTCTCTAAGACAACTTGCAACTTTGTGTTGACACTGTCAGACAATTTGACGACTGTTTAACAAGGGACTTATTTACCACACGGACTGTTTGTGTACAATGTTGCGTCAGACATTCTCCTCACACGTGATTATCACACTTGATACATTAACTAGCAACCCAAATAATGAGAGGTACTTACACAATATTAGTAGTATTAGTAATATTTCACACACACACATCGCGGAATAAACGCCAAGCTTGTCTAGTTTGGTTTTCCGATGACGGTAAGACGGAGGTGAACCCTAACCTGCACGGCACCCCAGTCTCTTCCATACAATAGAGGGTATTTTTCCTCGAAACTATACCCTATCTTATTAGGGTAGTGAAATACAGATAGTACGGACTGATAATAAAACGCTGTGCACAAATAAAATACCATCGTCTTTAAAATGATTGTCTCTATTTCTTGTACATATGTTATAGTCATCATTCTCACCATTGGTCTATTTGAGGCCAGTATTTTACAAGTTTTATAACGAGCTTTAGTTTTACACAATAAAATAAATAAAGCCACAGAAAAAGCGTTTATTTGGATTTTCTACATTTAATAATTTCAACATTTCTTGAATATCTTTAATGCTCATCCTGGTATTTGATAATAATGTTTTTCTCTCCTCGTTTAAAAAGTTTCCATAAAAAGACACTATTCTCGTGACAGATATTCAACAACTGTGGAGCTTACTATCATCTGTATAAAATTAAACTACACGGCCCTAATGAAGCACTATAGGCCTATCATTTGTTTCTGCCAACAATAAAAACTGCAACACTCCATATCGTGAATCACTCACACACACCGCCTTAAATTACTGAGCAGCGGTGTGCCCGAGACGTTTGCCCCTGGGTGGGTTGCTTTGTTGCACCCTCTTTTATAATGGGGATAGTAAGAATATAGGAAAATAATCCACAAAACTAACAACTCCAAACCAAACGTAGCCTGGGCATGATAGAAAATAATATCCAAACCTAACAATTCCAAACCAAACGTAGACACTGGGCATGATAGTAAAATAATATCCAAACCTAACAACTCCAAACCAAACGTAGCCTGGCTATCCGGCCCAACAACCCTGATAGTAAAATAATATCCAAACCTAACAACTCCAAACTGAACGTAGACCTGGGCATGATAGTAAAATAATATCCAAACCTAACAACTCCAAACCAAACGTAGCCTGGGCATGATAGTAAAATAATATCCAAACCTAACAACTCCAAACCAAACGTAGCCTGGGCATGATAGTAAAATAATATCCAAACCTAACAACTCCAAACCAAACGTAGCCTGGGCATGATAGTAAAATAATATCCAAACCTAACAACTCCAAACCAAACGTAGCCTGGGCATGATAGTAAAATAATATCCAAACCTAACAACTCCAAACCAAACGTAGCCTGGGCATGATAGGAAAATAATATCCAAACCTAACAACTCCAAACCAAACGTAGCCTGGGCATGATAGTAAAATAATATCCAAACATAACAACTCCAAACCAAACGTAGCCTGGGCACGATAGTAAAATAATATCCAAACATAACAACTCCAAACCTAACGTAGCCTGGGCATGATAGGAAAATAATATCCAAACCTAACAACTCCAAACCAAACGTAGCCTGGGCATGATAGGAAAATAATATCCAAACCTAACAACTCCAAACCAAACGTAGCCTGGGCATGATAGTAAAATAATATCCAAACATAACAACTCCAAACCTAACGTAGCATTAGTACACCCAGGCTACGTTAGGTTAAGTTGGTGGTCTGTTTGGCGCCCCCCTTAGCCAGCCGCCCGGCTCATCCGGCCCTTAAGCAACCCCTGATTTCAATATCAACCACAACAAAGACACTGTGCTAAGATTTGCTTGGGACTTTTTTTAATGTATTCACAAAATATAGATCAGAATAGAAAGAAAGACAATATAACATCAAAACGTAAAAACAATGACAAATTCGTACAAATCAAAAACATGCTATATCCATTTTGAGTATTTTTTATTTTTATCTTTTTTTAATTTTTTTTAAAATTGTGTCTAGTTACCCATTCGGGGTATTAGAGTCTAACTAAATTAATAGGGTAGGGATGAACAAGGTAAAATGTATATATATATATATATTAGAATGTGAGTGGTGGACCAGCAGCAAGCCAGACAAGATGAGACTTACGCCTTTGTCTGCATGCCAACTGGTGGAGAGAATTATATTTTTAAGTCTAAACCTATTCCTTTCGAAAACGAACACATTTAATACTACCTAAACGTTCAAACACAAAACCAGTATTTCTAAAATAATGTGTTGATGACTATCAAACGATGGTGCAATTGAACCGAACCTTGCCTTTCTACAACTAGTTATTAGCTGCTATTTCACTGTAACATTAAGTGGGATAAATTACTCCAATCAGGCACTAAATATCGCCAGATGTTCCAGAATTGGTGTATCGCATGGTGGGGGCAAACCACATTTCCAGATAAATCAAGTGTTTTTTATATTCCCACTTTTTTATTCTTGTTTTTCTCCCATAACTTACTTAGCTATATAATCAAAGTGCAGTTTCTTTTTCTTTTGGTATTTACCTTGCCTTGGGCTGTTTTGTTGTTGTTGTTGTTGTTTAACCAAACAATTCGCATTCGGACGTGATAAAAAACTGGTGAACGCGCTGGTTTATTTTGTCTGTGCGTTTCGCACCTGCTTTCCATACAGACTCTCAGTCCGCCATCTTGTCCCCTCCCCCTTCACTTTTTTCACTCGTTTTAATGGTGGCTCC
Source organism: Timema cristinae (assembly GCA_039000515.1). Classification (NCBI taxonomy): domain Eukaryota; kingdom Metazoa; phylum Arthropoda; class Insecta; order Phasmatodea; family Timematidae; genus Timema; species Timema cristinae. The sequence continues at coordinate 9,071,398 of JBCFYV010000003.1, forward strand.
ATGTTACTGACCTTTCACAACTTGCCATACGTTGAGTAAGGTTAGGCTTTGTTAGGTTAGTTTTGTTTGTCTCGTCTGGGCTGGCGCTGAGCCCAACCTGGCCCTTAATAAAGGTACAGTCAGGTCAAATGCAGTGGTAGAGTACACTCTTTGTCACTCTGAAGCTGGTAAAAAATATGATAGCCAGCAAATAAGAATAATGAATCCCCTTACCCATCGGTGGTCACGTAGGTTAAGCCGTCAACATTGTCTGGTCTGGTTTTCTGGTGACACAGGGTAAAGATATCGGTTTTAGAAAGCCAGCTGGATGTACTAGGGTTGTTTGTCTCAAAATAGGTTTCAAATCTACCCTCACGCAAATCCGCGTACATTTACTATGAGAATAAACCTTCCTCCTCCCTAACTATTGGTGCTGATATCCGGTTATTCAGACGTGGCGTACAAAAGAATCAAAGTAAGCATCGTCCACATCTCTCACACGTCCGCTTGTTATTCTGGCGAACATTTGACCTTTACATTATTTACTTTGGAAACTTAGTCTAAAAATTAGTAAAACTAAGTCAAAATTGTGTGAAAATGTATCTATGACTCTTTTTACGTCTACACCTTTGAGTAAATAGATCTTAGTTTTAATTTCGATGCTATCCCAAACTAATATCATTTGTTTTAGAGTGAAGAAACATGTCCGAGCAGAGTATGAGCATATATATGTATGTGTTGGACGTATTGACATTCGTCCAGGCTAACCGCACTGTTACAAATATAGGGTGGATAGAAAAAAAGGTAGGATTCAAAGGGCGGGTGCCTACATTTGTGAAAAAAGAAAAAGATGAGACATAATTCAGGAAATAACTTTTTTACTACTTTCCCCCGGGGAGTAGAGCACTGGCATGTTGGTTAGCTCATGCTCATGGAGTGGGTGTTATTGCGTTAATCTAGAGCTGGTCTTAATGTTCTCACCACCCTGTAGGTGCTTTTCCTTCCATCAGAGTCGAGAAACAAAATGCAAAGTTTCTAAAGTGACGGTGGTTTGTATAAAGCTTTATTTATTTATTTAAGATCTGTATTAATACGGCGAACATTCTCATAGAATTTCATCGCGTGACCCCAACTTGCAGAGGGAGAAGAAAGTGTTACTTTTCTTAAAATTAAAACAATCAGGGGATTTCAAAATCAGAGCGAGATACGAAATAAAAGCAAGAGAAATAAATTTGTTCTTCCGGAAAAGATCTATATATATGCTTTATTTTGGATATTACACGTTGCTTCTAAAATCTGTACAAAAATATGAAAAGGATTAATAAAATACTGACATTGTTGATAAAAGTGACCTTACAGGAAAGCCCCCACGATTTGAGGATTTTCACCTCTCTTTACTTTTTCTCGACCCCTCGGAGAGAGAAATACTGTGATCATCAAAAATGTTACGTACAAGTTAAAACTTGGTATCTATTACCATTTTAGAAAAACATTATAAACAAGTATCTAGTATCTTGTACCTGGTATATAGTGTTTTCACAGGGTTCCTCCGAGAAGCTTAGATACGAAATAGCTTTTCAAACTAAAGTTGTATAGATAGCTATTAAAATTTAAAATCTTTGTTGAAACATATTTTTATAGCCCCAATAGTTTATGAGCTATAAGCAAAGATATATTTTAATGAGGATTATTGAGATAAGACATTGATTGTTATGATCTTTGGTGTACGTATATTTTATCAACTTGTCTGTAACAGTGTATATTATTTCGTTTCACGAACCTTAAGAGATTCGAATTATTATTATTATTATTATCACCGCGTCTTACTACCCGTTCGGGTTATACGCACTTACGCTAATGTGTAATGGTAGGGTGATAGTGAGATGAAATGAAGGACCTACAGTTTAACGTGAAATCCGAACCACGGTGGAGGCCTGGCATTCCTCACATTCACAAGATGTCTTGTCAGAGGTGAAGGAAGGGTTTGGTAATCAGATAAATCTTTGCCGGGACGAGGATCGAACCCCGGCCGCCAGCACAGAAGGAGATTCGAATTAAATGTCTAGAGAGAGAGAGAGAGAGAGAAATTATGTACAATTCACCGTATAATATATGTTTGATACTAGAGTATATTTTAAAAGATAACGAAAACCTTATTGAAGTAGAAAAAAAAAAAGATTAAAATCTTAATCAGTTTTTTAAAAAAAAACAGACTTTTAAAAACATTTAGTTTTTTTATGACCAGTAATCGTAACTTTTGAAATCAAAATGGCCATAGATTCGTATTTTATTTTTCTCAAATTGTAAAGATGTGTAGTCCTATTTTCTTTTAAAAACAACATACTTCGTCGGTGACCGATTCATTGATTGATTTGAAACGGAGTAAGTCTTAATTTTTATAATATCACTTGTAATTCTAAAACAAATCATGTATAGTTATACGTAAATATTATATCTCAAAAATTAAATCATTATTCATTAACTTATTTGTTTAAGTTTTTAATGCTAATTTCAGAATAAATAATGTTCAGTTTTCTAAAATTCGAACACGAGCTAGGGATAGTATTTTTGAAGTTTTTGTATCAAAACCTTTTTGTTCGAAAATATCAAATATTGCTCCAGTAGAAACAGAGTTTAATTTACTTCACATTGTGATATCAAAATATGTTGAATATCTGTCGAGACTGTCCTTGAATTTAATGACAATTTTTTCTCTTTATTAAAAAAGTTTGTCATTTAATGCCGCTATGATAATGATAGATACTCAACCACTTTTGATATCACCAAGTGAAGAAAATTAAAATATATGTTTGTACTGAAGCATTATTTTATTTATCTTGGTCAAAAAAAGTTTAGCTATAAAAACTGTAAAAACACTTGACATTTTCTCGCGTCCCCTACATCCCCACCTCAAACTTAGCTCTCGTTGCTTACATCTCCACCTCCCAACTTAACTATCGTTGCTAAATAGTGTACCTCCTGTGTCTAGGGTAATGTGTTCAACTTCTATGCTGCGCCGGGGTTCATCTCGCCCAACAACCAGATTTATCTGATTACCAAACCCTTCCTTCAACCTCTGACAAAGACATCATTGAATGTGGGTAATGCCACCTCCACCGTGTTCATTCCACGTTAAACTTTAGGTCATCTCCATACACTCACTTCACCTCCACTTACTCATTTACATCTCACTCTTAACTCCGTTTTAATCACCTCCAACTTATCGTTGCGTATAACCCGAACGGTATTAAGCGCTGGTGCTAATTATAATTAATTAATTAATATATAAATGTATATAATAATATAATTTAATAATTATATAATCGTTGCTTACTCATCTCAACTCTCCCAACTTAACTCTTGTTGCTTACATCTCCACCTCCCAACTTAACTCCCGTTGCTCACCATCTCCACCGCTCTCCATAAATTTTTTAACTCCCGTTGCTCACGAATCATTCCACCTCCAACTTAACTCCGTTGCTCACATCTCCACCTCCCAACTTAGCTCTTGTTGCTTACATCCCACCTCCCAACTTAACTCTCGTTTGCTTACCACATCTCCACCTCCCAACTTAACTCTCGTTGCTTACATCCCCCTCCCAACGGTTTCCCCTCTTGCTTCTTCTCCACAAGTGAGTCAGGACAAGTCACACGTGGAATGTCACGATTTGGACCAAATAATATTTTGGTGATAGTTTGATCCTTTAAAGTTCTGAACTTGAATTGTGCAACAAGCGTGTCCTTGTTGATAGTACTCGTAGTGACACCATGGGTGGGTGTAGTGTAAATACTGGAGAGTCCAGTTCTAGCCACTGAGCTTTAGACTATACCCCAACTATGGTAGGAGAGTTGGTAAATGACAGCTAAAATAAGTCACCATGTATCCATTCGCCAAACCATATGATCTGCATTACCATAATTATGTTCTGTTGTTGTTAATATCGGCAGTCAAAACTTTATTATAAAACAATGAGTTTTTTATTCTTTTTTCTTTAACTGTTTTTACTTTTTTGACACACACGAAATTATAAAATAACCCATTGGATGTTTCTTTCTTCAATATCTGTGGTTTAATTTAAAATGATTTACAAACGAGAGCTTCTAAAATGCTACGTTCTTTCTTTAAATTAAGATGGAAAACCAGCCTAAACAAGGGTGGTTGTTGACGTTCATACAAATGTCTTCGGTTGTGTTAACGAGCTGTTTACGGAATAAATTGTTTTATTTTGAAACTAATATTTTTATAGCTTTCTCTCTCTCTCTCTCTCTCTCTCTCTCTCTCTCTAAGTTAGAAAACATGTATTTATTTTGGTGACCAATTATAACATGATATAATTCTTAATATAATACTTTTAATTCACTATTTGATTTGCTATTATAGATCTTGTTGCCACTACCACAAAACAGAAAAAAAAATATAGTTTTATAAATATATTTTGTTCTTTCAATATGTTAAAAAAAAAAAAAAAGTTGGCAGCCTTGGTGTGAACCAGGTTTGGCTGGATTAAAAAGAAAAAATATAGGAATGGTTCTCATTTGTTTACCTCTATTGTTCTAATTTAAATATAGTTTATTCTTTGAATATATAATTCTATCCCTTTAATAATATTCTATCTCTTGTGCAATGTTAGCAGTCTTTGTTTAAGATCCAGTGTTTTTCCGAGATGCGTAGAATGGTCTAGAATTCTGTTTGTGAAAGAAGCTAGCGTAGAGTGTTTGAATATTCTAGAACATTGTAGCTGATGGAACCCACCCTTTCCTTGTGCAACAATGCTGGACAAGGAAGGAAGGCTAAGTAAGCGTCGTCTGCAAGTAGCCAACGTCACACGTGGTTGTACACAATAATGTTCGCGTGAAATACGTAATTAACTGGTGTAATTAATTTGGCGGCTACGGAATTACATTAAAGAGAGATCATCCATCGAAATGTTTCATTTATAGCTTAAAATTAGATTCATAAGTGCACAATCCGTCAACTAATCGCTTCTTTCCACTGGACATGAACTAATTTAACGTTATAATTCAGCCACCAATACGTGGAGCCAGACAATATCTTTAATTGTTGTATTATAATATTATGAGTCTTAGATATTTAAAATTTCACTATACTTACCATATGACTTTTTCTTTACTTCTATTTTTGTTACATAAATATGTATATATATATACTTTTATTCAGGGTAAAATAAATTTAACAAATGAATCTTTGCTCAAATAAATTACATATATAATTCATTTTTTTAGCAAATATTAATTTGTTAAATTTATTATACCCTGAATAAAAGTATTATAAATTCTGCGAGCTGAAGGAAGAGGTGTAGGATTGGGCGCAATGGCACTGACAAAAGGAATGAACCTCTCGTGAGACGGTTACATGAATCTTTAGTAATTGCTTCATTGTTGACATCAGCTGCAATACCCTGCATACAGATGGAGAGGTAGATGGAATATTGATGTAGTCTAGAAACAAATTGCGTGGGGCTATGGGGAGTGGGTTTTTAGAAAGAGTGCCCTTTACGAAAACTCAAAAACCAGTATGATATAGTTAGGAAGAAGGTTTTATTGCAGTTAAAAATGTACTAAAACAATATGTATGTATGTATTGTCAAAGATGTCAATCCTTGGCGTGCGTATGAGGTGTGTTCAGATACACACAAAGATGTGTACTTGCGTTTTAGTTTAAACACAAGATACCCTTTTTGAGTTTAGAAATACTTAAACACTGAATTGAAGGGTATAGTATATTCAGAATGTATCTGCTCAAGTCAATTTCGGTCAACTCGTTATGATTCTTATTTGTTTAAGTTTGTATTTTTAAAGTAAGCTTGAGTTGATGAATACATATAATGTTCTTTAAATGTTATATTCTTATTCGTTACTTTCCTCTTTTCTGCCCCGGGCCGCTTATTCCAGGGAGAATTCCGTGTTATACAAAACCAAAAGAACTGTGGTGCGAATACCTTCCCGGTAAAATTAGCAGGCCCTTTCTCTCTCGCTCATAGACATTCTCGTGTATTGAAATAATCGGTCGGCTCAAAATATTGCACATTAAATACCTTAAATAGATAAAATAATACATGTTGTAGGCCTTTGTTTCTGCAATTCGAAGCATTTCAATTTGAGCTGGCTAGCCACACCGATCGTAGGCCTACTCAGGGCCGTAACTAGAGGCTTTGGGGCAACAGAAAATAATGGGGCCCCTCTTTTTTATTTTTTCCTTCCAACCTCTAAATCCCACATTCCCACCTTCTTTTAATAAGTCTTGTTGATATTTGTTGTTCGTTATTGGGTTTTTTGATCAGGTGAACTTAATACTGAATTTAATATAAAATCATGCAATATAACTAAGGTAACGTGCTAAGTAAATATGTATAAAGTTAAATTACAAATGATTCTTTACAATTACAGTTGGCGAATGCAACCACATATAAAATACATTAGTATTACAATACACTTTGAAAAACAATGAGAGTTTAATATATTGAGATGATGTACGTTTGATTAAAGTTTTGGTCTGCTTTCGTTTGAAATTTAAAATTTCTTCTCACTTGTGGGCTTCCTATGCTTGGGGGCCCTGGGGTACTACCCCACTCCCCTGATCGTACTCGGAGGCCGCGAAACCCACATAATGTGTTATTAATTTAATCATTGGTTAACAGGAATATCTGATTTTATTATGTGTATTTAAAAATAAAACAATATTATTTGTTTTTGCTAACATTAATGGATAGACATAATTATTTAAAACGCGCCACACAATATCGCAACACTCAGCTGAGCCAATGATACTACTAGCGGCGCGTAGCGGACTCTAGAGAAGCTATCAAGAAAAGTTTCAAAGAAAGTCTTACACCAAGCGAACAGCGGTGTAGTTATTAAGATTATTTTCAGGTTGCAGGATTCGTTTCTAGAGCGCAGCACACGACCCAAACATAATTAGTGGTATTTCACATCACATTTTTTAAAACCATTAACTCGCTAATAGAAGCTTTCATCTTCTGTCAATTAAGTCATATTACATTTCTAAGCTATAGGTTAAAATAAAGAGCATTAGAAATACAAGAAATTAAAAATAATAAGGTTTGACGAGTGTGAACTTATTTATTTTCTCTTTGTATGAACATTAATACATCCTAACATTTTAATGCTTCTTATTATATTTGACAACTTTTTTTTATCGAATAACAAATAGTATATTTGTATGTCAAGACACTTTTCTGCGTTTTGTAGGATCTACGCAAGCACTTTGTAAAATGTAAGCCAATGTTGCGCGTCGAGCACATGAATAATAATAGTTGCTATGATTCTAGAAGGTTAGGTCTACTTTTGGTGAATAAGCCAGTGCCCACAAAGAAAAGATCAAAGGTTTTGAAATGCAAATGAATGAAAACGTGTGCATTCCATATTTACATATAATTTGATAAGCCCGTTTCCGGTAATAGAAAATACGAGGAAATGACTGAACAGAATTTGACAAACGACCACTCATTTTAACAGTTAGGAGTCCATGATGTCGGGGAAAATAGTGGTTATCCATGAAAACCCGATTTTCACAGAGAATTTTCAGTTTTTCATTCTTTGTTTATTCACCATGTAAACCATTATTTGCTGCATAGCTGTAAATCAGCTAAAAAATAATAACTCAATCTTTATTTGTTGTTCTGAAAACATACATTTTCTCTTTGGATGAATATTTTTTTGGATGTTTGTCATAGCACATCTAAATTGAGATTCCTAAACTGGGGAAACATTTATTTTTTATTGGAATATTATTATCGTTAATTAGAGTTTAAACCAATAATATTTAGCATAGTTCGAAAATTAAGTTGTTAAGTTCGAGAGAATATTGTCCACGTTTTGTTTCGCGTATGACAAAATAATGTTTAAAAACATTTTTATATGTATTATAAGCACAAAAACGATCAAAGGATCTTGAATAGTAATAGTTAAAAATATCCATTTTAACTATCTAAGTATGAGTTTCGGTGTTTGTTTTTTGTTTGTTTTTTCAAATAATGGGTTTTGATGTTCATTTTAGCAAAGAGTCACATGTTGGTCATATAACATCTAATTTGAGATGCCTAAGCTGGCGAAACATTTATTTTTTATTGGAATGTTGCTATCGTTAATTAGTATTTAAATCAATAATATTGAGCATAGCTTGAAAATTAAAAGGTAAAGGGGTTCATTTCATGAAAATATTGTCAACGTTTTGTTTCGAGCATGATAAAATGATGTTTAAATATTTTTTGACATGTATTATAAACTCATAAACGATAAGATGATCTTGAATAATGTTTAAAAAGAGCAATTTTGACTAATTATGAGTTTTGGTGTAATTTTTTTCCAATAATTGGTGTTGATGTTCATTTTATTCACACAATGAATTTTGATGTTCATTTTAGCAAATAGTAACACAATACAAATACATAATTAAAGCGATGTTTTCAGTTACCCCACTTAATTTTGAGGAAATGATATCTAAAAGTAATGTTTAGTATCCAAATCTATATTGTCACATTTTCTCTCTCTCTCTCTCTCCATCTAATTCATTGCTGAGTGAACTGCATGCTTACTATTGAGCAACAGCGTTGTCATTCTTTTGTTTTCCGTGATAAGTCTTCCTTCTAATGTATATCAAATTTGGCGATGCTGGGCTGTCGTTGTTGTTAGTCTATGGTGCTTCTTCCTCCAGTACAGTCGTAAAGTTACAGTAGTTTGTCTCGTGTTCCTAATAACTATCTCAAAAACATTAACTCAATAAACACTCATATTTTACTAGTACTCTTTGTAGAAAAATATTTACTACTGATCACGTCAAGATTTTGTATGTATCTATATGTGTTGGTTGTGCATTTTGTATTTTTGCCGTAAGGTTGTGGAATTATTGTTTTATAAGCATATTAATATATTTATTTGAATAATAGTCTATTGTTAACAGTTAAAATATAATACAAATTATGAAATCTCCGGCTTGTTACAAACAATTACATTCCAAGAGGAAAATATTAAGCAATAAAGAAAGGACAATGGTGTAGAGCCTACACCTATTTTAGTTAAAACGGAACTTGTTAAATAAATCAAGTGGCAATGCAGAATGCAGAAGCTACAGGTGTGTCTTATAAGTTAGTAATCTCTATTAAACAGGAATTCAAAACTAAGTGAAGGTTACTGACACCAATCAAAAAAGGAAATAACTGCATTCAAATGAAGCGTTTGGATAAATATGACACTTTTACTCAAGCAGAAATTCGCAGAAAGGTACATTCAATTTACCATAACAATACATTACCTACACTAGAAAAAATTAAAGATTTGATTGATATTGTTAGTGACCTTCTTAATTTTCTGATTAAGAACAGGTAAGAATGCAATTTATAGCATTTAGTATAATTTGAATGTTGTAATATATTTGTTTGTATGTTAATTATGAGTAAAAAAGCTTTATACATAAAATAGTTTTAAGCATAATTACGTGGGGAATAGAAAAAAAGTTAATAAACTTCAATCTTGGGGAAAAAAAAGATTGTGTAAATAGTTAATATTTCTAGAAAAGGCTGTACACCGTTAGGAAATGTTTTTACCTGTCAATTGAACCCCCCAACCTCATCATGTCGCATTGTTTAAAATGAGGGATTTACAAGTAAACCCTCCCCTCACTTTCCAACAACCGAAAGCTAAAAGGTTTGGCAACAGGTAACAGAGAGAGAGAGAGCGAAGATAAATCTTTACTCCATAAGACCTGCAGTTCCCTCAGCTATGAAACGCTCTCACACACACTCTCTCTCTCTACCTCTCTCCCCTCACACACACATACACTCTATAACACACTTGCTCTCACTATAATCTTCTCTCTCACTCTCTCTTTCTCTCTCTCTCTTTCTCTCTCTCTCTCTCTCTCTCACATTCTATCCCTCCTTCTCACACACTCTCTAACCTCACATCCAATCTCTGTCACACAATTTCTCTCGTATTATCTTTACTATACTCTCTTAAGCTCTCTCTTAAATGCTTTCTCTCCCAAACGTTCTATCTCTTGAACACTCTCTCACAAAAGATCGCTCTTTTTCTCTCAAACACTCTCTCAAGCTCTCTCTAAAACTCCCTTTATCTCAAAATCTCTCTTAATCACTCTCACTCTCCATCTCATTCTCTTTCTCAAACTCACTCGCTATCTCGCCCTCACTCTCTATTTCACTTTCACTCTCTTGCGCAAAATATTTTTCTCGCTCAAACTCACTCTATCTCAAACTCTCTTTCTCTCGAACTCACTCTCTCAATTTCTCTCTGACTCTATATCTCAAAAACTCTTTCTAACTCTCTAACTTTAATTTTCTCTCTTTGAACTAATTTCTCTCTTTATAACCTCTCTAAAACCCTCTCTCACATTCCCTCACATTTTCTCTCTATTTCACATATTTCTCCCAAATTTTACAATCTTTCTTTCTCTCACCTTCACACTCCTTACCTCTTCTCTCAATATTTCTCTTTCTAAACACACACACACACACACACACACACACACACACACATACTCTCACTATCACTCGATCTCTCACAATTGCTCATTCTCAGTCACTTTCTCACACTTCACACTCACTTCTGACATTCGTACTAACTTTATCACACTTACACTCTCATTTTAACTATCACATTTTATCACTATCTATCATCTATCTTATAAACAAGTTGGCAAGCCCATTTCCAGTTATTGGAATTACGAGAAAATTACTGAACCAATTTTGACAAACGATCGCTCATTTTTAAGGTTAGGGGTCTTGGATGTCGGGAAAAATAATAGTTTCCAACGAAAATCTGTTTTCCCAGAAAATTTTAAGCTTTTCATTATTTGTTTACATCACCATGGAGATCCTTATTTGTGCATGAGGTGACGTGGTGGTCTAGGGGTAAGGTGTCAGACCTCTGTGTTGGGGGTCCGGGGTTCAATCCTAGGTCCCGGCATAGATTTATCTGATTGCCAAACTCTTCCTTCACCTCTGGCAAGATGTGTATTAATCACAACTTGTGAATGTGAGGGATGCCAGGCCTCCACCGTGGTTCGGATTCCACGTTAAACTGTAAGTCCTCCATTTCATCTCACAATCACCCTACCATTACACATTAGCGTAAGTGCGTATAACTCGAACGGGTGGTAAGAGGCGGTGCTATTAGTATTAATAATAATAATAATAATAATAATAATAATAATTTGTGCATGGATTTATACCTATAAACTAGACATATTAAACAAACCAAACCAATGATAGTAGGCTAGAAGGCTAGAAATAATTTTATAATCTTATTTCTATGGATACTTTCCTTCTTTATTTTTGGATACTTATTTCTGATCACAAAATGGCTGGTCCTAGCACAACTTTTGCCCATATATTTTAATAATTGAAGGAATTAATTACCTATACTGGGGAGACATTTATGGTTATTGGAATGTTGTTATAGTTAACTCGCATTTAAATCAAAAAGATTAATATCGTTAGCAAATTAAAAGTTAAAGTAGTTTATTTAGCAAAAATACTCTCTCACACTCTCTCACTTTCTCTTTCACACATTTCTCTATCTTACACTTTCTTACACACACAAATATATTTTCTTTCCAATTCTATTACTTCCACATACTCTTTCTCACATTCACTCTCTCATACTAATTCTCATTCTCACTCTCACATTTTCTCTGATAAGACCATTGCCGGTGAATGAAATCATTAGAAAACGGCTGAGCCAATTTTAACAAACGGTCACTCATTTTAAAGGCTAAGAATTCAGGATGTTGGCAAAATAAAAGGTTTCCAAAGGAAACCCGATTTCCCTAGAAAATGTCTATCATTTCTTCTGTGCGTGCCGTGACTCATCTGTACAATCATTATTTACTTACATCACCACGGAAACCCTGATATGTGTATCATTTATATCGTAAATAAAATATTTCTCTTTGTTTAAAAATATTAACTCTATTCTTATTTAGTGGTAAGGTACAACAAATAGGTGAAGAGCTGGAAGAGGTCGTTTTAAGGTTCTAATCGTAGGTGAAGAGCTGGAAGAGAGGTCGTTTTAAGGTTCTAATCTTAGGTGAAGAGCTGGAAGAGGGGTCGTTTTAAGGTTCTAATCGTAGGTGAAGAGCTGGAAGAGGGTTCGTTTTAAGGTTCTAATCGTAGGTGAAGAGCTGGAAGAGAGGTCGTTTTAAGGTTCTAATCGTAGGTGAAGAGCTGGAAGAGGTCGTTTTAAGGTTCTAATCGTAGGTGAAGAGCTGGAAGAGGTCGTTTTAAGGTTCTAATCGTAGGTGAAGAGCTGGAAGAGAGGTCGTTTTAAGGTTCTAATCTTAGGTGAAGAGCTGGAAGAGGGGTCGTTTTAAGGTTCTAATCGTAGGTGAAGAGCTGGAAGAGGTCGTTTTAAGGTTCTAATCGTAGGTGAAGAGCTGGAAGAGGGTTCGTTTTAAGGTTCTAATCGTAGGTGAAGAGCTGGAAGAGAGGTCGTTTTAAGGTTCTAATCGTAGGTGAAGAGCTGGAAGAGAGGTCGTTTTAAGGTTCTAATCGTAGGTGAAGAGCTGGAAGAGAGGTCGTTTTAAGGTTCTAATCTTAGGTGAAGAGCTGGAAGAGGGGTCGTTTTAAGGTTCTAATCGTAGGTGAAGAGCTGGAAGAGGGGTCGTTTTAAGGTTCTAATCGTAGGTGAAGAGCTGGAAGAGGTCGTTTTAAGGTTCTAATCGTAGGTGAAGAGCTGGAAGAGAGGTCGTTTTAAGGTTCTAATCGTAGGTGAAGAGCTGGAAGAGAGGTCGTTTTAAGGTTCTAATCTTAGGTGAAGAGCTGGAAGAGGGGTCGTTTTAAGGTTCTAATCGTAGGTGAAGAGCTGGAAGAGGTCGTTTTAAGGTTCTAATCGTAGGTGAAGAGCTGGAAGAGGGTTCGTTTTAAGGTTCTAATCGTAGGTGAAGAGCTGGAAGAGAGGTCGTTTTAAGGTTCTAATCTTAGGTGAAGAGCTGGAAGAGGGTCGTTTTAAGGTTCTAATCGTAGGTGAAGAGTTGGAAGAGGTCGTTTTAAGGTTCTAATCGTAGGTGAAGAGCTGGAAGAGGGTCATTTGTTCTAATCGTAGGTGAAGAGCTGGAAGAGGGGTCATTTGTTCTAATCGTAGGTGAAGAGCTGGAAGAGAGGTCGTTTTAAGGTTCTAATCTTAGGTGAAGAGCTGGAAGAGGGGTCGTTTTAAGGTTCTAATCGTAGGTGAAGAGCTGGAAGAGAGGTCGTTTTAAGGTTCTAATCGTAGGTGAAGAGCTGGAAGAGAGGTCGTTTTAAGGTTCTAATCTTAGGTGAATGAGGCTTCATTCTATAAAACCTTTCCAAGTAAAACAAGTTTTGAATATATTCTAGCGTTATAATTTGCAGCCATCGATGCAACGGTTCACTAGTACAATATAAATAAATGTTAAAATTGATGTCAAATCTTTTGACATATTGAAAGGGTGCCTTCTAAAATTTGGATGAAGGCCTAAATATTATTTATATTTTATACTATATATTTATAAGTTGTTTATATAAAGTTGAGATGTATGTGCAGTACATATTAAATATTTGCAGTATCCGTACTTGGGATGTTACATATTTATAGTACCTATATTATTTTATGTGTAGTATCCATTTTTTAAAACACTCTTCAAATATCTCAAAAAGTAAGGTTTAAACATTTTTTTATAGTGTGATGTATATAATTAGTAACGGCACGTTAATGTTGATAGTTATATAGTGTGTTTTATGTGTTTGAGTGCAAGAAAGAAGTTGACCTCAACTTTTCCCAAGTAAAGACGATATTAATTTCATTATTATTGTTGTTTTTAAATCATTTTTAAAAGCTTTAAAACATTATTTTGTCGGAACGGTGACGATGGGGGAATCAAACACATTATAGACCAGAGATGGTATCGCAGTTGTAGAGTTTGGTTGAGATCCGTCAGTCAGTTCAAAGGTTGAGACAAACACACGATCTTATTGGTAGTTTTCCTCTTCACCTTCCCTCGCCAGCCTCGCCTCAATCTTATCATTGATTGATAAAGGAACTCTTTATTTCTTAGTCTCTGTTCCCTACGTAGGTCCAATTGCAACTAATTAGTAATCATGTCAGTGATATTAAGCTAAAGTTAATATTAGACATCAATGTTAATCTATTGATCCTCATCACGTGACTGTGCTGTGAACTGAATCTTGAATCCAAGGGGGAGCGGAGGGGGGGGGGGGGGGGGGGAGCGTCCACCCGAGCTGCCGGGGTGCTACGTAATAGCGGTCTGAAATCAATTAGCGGCCCTAATTAACTATTGCCCGTCCTAATCAGCCAATTGGTCCATTAGAATCCCTCCTCAGGTCAGCACGAGGGTGTGACGCAAAATGTCCTGAGGGGATACGTAGCACCCCTGAGGGTCACTTGTTTAATGGGTGTTGTTGGTTTGATTCCAGGTCAATTGCTTCTAGAATATCTACGACAGTCAATAGTGAGCTGATAGCAGTACAACTACAACAAACACCAGGAACACACCGACATTTGGCCACTTTTTAACCACACACTTTCCTATTGATAATAATGTCAACCAAATTTATGATAGGACTGTGGCCTAATATTGATGTCCATATAGGCTGTATAGGCTACTTGTGAGGTTTATGAGTAGAAACATATTGTGAATGTGCGAAACATCTGGGGGAAAAAACACACTAATTACAATGAAAATATGCTCTAACTACCATCTTACGAATATTCATCAAGCATTCCACTAATTTTAGAATAAAGTTCCACATGTAGCCCAACAAACCAAAAATATATTTCACCTCTTACAAACATTTTATAGTCATATATCGGTTGGGTGAGCTGGGGGTGGTTTTTCCTAAATGGTTTTCCACTCTCTCTCCACGCAAAATGCGGGTTCACTTCCTTTAATTAAACATTCCCAATTCCTAATCCATTAGCGTAATTAGTACTTAAGCGTATAAACCGAACGGGTAGTAAGACACGGTGCTAAATAATAAAAACAAATAAAATAAAATATAGTAATATAATGGTTGTTCATCATTCAGAGTTGGGTGTGCAGACTTACGTACAGTTGTAATGTTGACAAACACTAATACCGGCGTAAGGCTCATGATGGTTGCTTTTTATACAACGTTATCTGTAAGGTGGTAAGCTTACATTTACCGTCCCACTATGGTGTTGTATTTGCTTGTTTTGATATTGTATTACATATATGACCAGGAGGAGCATGACATCCAGTCAATCGCCTGTAAGTAGACTATTAGCCACTCTTGTGACAGAACGTTGTCCAAGGTACACCACAGGAGGTTGTCTGTATGTAGACTATCAGCCACTCTTGTGACAGAACGTTGTCCAAGGTACACCACAGGAGGTTGTCTGTATGTAGACTATTAGCCACTCTTGTGACAGAACGTTGTCCAGGGTACACCACAGGAGGTTGTCTGTATGTAGACTATCAGCCACTCTTGTGACAGAACGTTGTCTAGGGTACACCACAGGAGGTTGTCTGTATGTAGACTATTAGCCACTCTTGTGACAGAACGTTGTCCAGGGTACACCACAGGAGGTTGTCTGTGTGTAGACTATTAGCCACTCTTGTGACAGAACGTTGTCCTGGGTACACCACAGGAGGTTGTCTGTGTGTAGACTATTAGCCACTCTTGTGACAGAACGTTGTCCAGGGTACACCACAGGAGGTTGTCTGTGTGTAGACTATTAGCCACTCTTGTGACAGAACGTTGTCCAGGGTACACCACATGAGGTTGTCTGTATGTAGACTATAATACCAGGGTACACCACAGGAGGTTGTCTGTATGTAGACTATTAGCCACTCTTGTGACAGAACGTTGTCCTGGGTACACCACAGGAGTTGTCTGTATGTAGACTATTAGCCACTCTTGTGACAGAACGTTGTCCTGGGTACACCACAGGAGGTTGTCTGTGTGTAGACTATTAGCCACTCTTGTGTCAGAACATTGTCCAGGGTACACCACATGAGTTGTCTGTATGTAGACTATAATACCAGGGTACACCACAGGAGGTTGTCTGTATGTAGACTATTAGCCACTCTTGTGACAGAACGTTGTCCTGGGTACACCACAGGAGGTTGTCTGTATGTAGACTATTAGCCACTCTTGTGACAGAACGTTGTCCAGGGGACACCACAGGAGGTTGTCTGTATGTAGACTATTAGCCACTCTTGTGACAGAACGTTGTTCAGGGGACACCACAGGAGGTTGTCTGTATGTAACTATTAGCCACTCTTGTGACAGAACGTTGTCCAGGGGACACCACAGGAGGTTGTCTGTATGTAGACTATTAGCCACTCTAGTGACAGAACGTTGTTCAGGGTACACCACAGGAGGTTGTCTGTATGTAGACTATTAGCCACTCTTGTGACAAACGTTTTCCAGGGTACACCACAGGAGGTTGTCTGTATGTAGACTATTAGCCACTCTTGTGACAGAACGTTGTCCAGGGTACAACATAGGAGGTTGTCTGTATGTAGACTATTAGCCACTCTTGTGACAGAACGTTGTCCAGGGGACACCACAGGAGGTTGTCTGTATGTAGACTATTAGCCACTCATGTGACAGAACGTTGTTCAGGGTACACAATAGGAGGTTGTCTGTATGTAGACTATTAGCCACTCTTGTGACAGAACGTTGTTCAGGGTACACCACAGGAGGTTGTCTGTATGTAGACTATAATACCAGGGTACACCACAGGAGGTTGTCTGTATGTAGATTATTAGCCACTCTTGTGTCAGAACATTGTCCAGGGTACACCACAGGAGGTTGTCTGTATGTAGACTATAGCCACTCTTGTGACAGAACGTTGTCCAGGGTACACCACATGAGGTTGTCTGTATGTAGACTATAATACCAGGGTACACCACAGGAGGTTGTCTGTATGTAGACTATTAGCCACTCTTGTGACAGAACGTTGTCCAGGGTACAACATAGGAGGTTGTCTGTATGTAGACTATTAGCCACTCTTGTGACAGAACGTTGTCCAGGGTACAACATAGGAGGTTGTCTGTATGTAGACTATTAGCCACTCTTGTGACAGAACGTTGTCCAGGGACACCACAGGAGGTTGTCTGTATGTAGACTATTAGCCACTCATGTGACAGAACGTTGTTCAGGGTACACAATAGGAGGTTGTCTGTATGTAGACTATTAGCCACTCTTGTGTCAGAACGTTTTCCATGGTACACCACAGGAGGTTGTCTGTGTGTAGACTATCAGCCACTCTTGTGACAGAACGTTGTCCAGGGTACACCACATGAGGTTGTCTGTATGTAGACTATAATACCAGGGTACACCACAGGAGGTTGTCTGTATGTAGATTATTAGCCACTCTTGTGTCAGAACATTGTCCAGGGTACACCACAGGAGGTTGTCTGTGTGTAGACTATTAGCCACTCTTGTGTCAGAACATTGTTCAGGGTACACCACAGGAGGTTGTCTGTATGTAGACTATTAGCCACTCTTGTGTCAGAACATTGTCCAGGGTACACCACATGAGGTTGTCTGTATGTAGACTATAATACCAGGGTACACCACAGGAGGTTGTCTGTATGTAGACTATTAGCCACTCTTGTGACAGAACGTTGTCCAGGGTACACCACATGAGGTTGTCTGTATGTAGACTATAATACCAGGGTACACCACAGGAGGTTGTCTGTATGTAGATTATTAGCCACTCTTGTGTCAGAACATTGTCCAGGGTACACCACAGGAGGTTGTCTGTGTGTAGACTATTAGCCACTCTTGTGTCAGAACATTGTTCAGGGTACACCACAGGAGGTTGTCTGTATGTAGACTATCAGCCACTCTTGTGTCAGAACATTGTTCAGGGTACACCACAGGAGGTTGTCTGTATGTAGACTATTAGCCACTCTTGTGTCAGAACATTGTCCAGGGTACACCACAGGAGGTTGTCTGTGTGTAGACTATTAGCCACTCTTGTGACAGAACGTTGTCCGGGGTACACCACAGGAGGTTGTCTGTGTGTAGACTATTAGCCACTCTTGTGACAGAACGTTGTCCAGGGTACACCACAGGAGGTTGTCTGTGTGTAGACTATTAGCCACTCTTGTGACAGAACGTTGTCCAGGGTACACCACATGAGGTTGTCTGTATGTAGACTATAATACCAGGGTACACCACAGGAGGTTGTCTGTATGTAGACTATTAGCCACTCTTGTGACAGAACGTTGTCCAGGGTACACCACAGGAGGTTGTCTGTATGTAGACTATTAGCCACTCTTGTGACAGAACATTGTCCAGGGTACACCACAGGAGGTTGTCTGTATGTAGACTATTAGCCACTCTTGTGTCAGAACATTGTCCAGGGTACACCACATGAGGTTGTCTGTATGTAGACTATAATACCAGGGTACACCACAGGAGGTTGTCTGTATGTAGACTATTAGCCACTCTTGTGACAGAACGTTGTCCTGGGTACACCACAGGAGGTTGTCTGTGTGTAGACTATTAGCCACTCTTGTGACAGAACGTTGTCCTGGGTACACCACAGGAGGTTGTCTGTATGTAGACTATTAGCCACTCTGGTGGTACAGAGCTTTACCCAGGGTGTACCACAGGAGGTTGTCTACATTTCGTTCCCGCAATGAGATGATGTTATGATTGTGAATATGGAGTTGTGGAACTGATGTGATAAGTTTTGACAACCAAACCATTCACCAATACAAGACATTCCTACCATCTGTTGGCAGTGAATGTAACTCCGCGCTCTATACAACACTGTGAAAGCTATAATGTAGTTTATCACCAAATAAGGTCCATCACGTACGGAATATAGTCAGCTTGCACTACATCCTCAAACTCCTACAATATAATAAAATGAAGTGTTTTGTTAACTGTTAATACGTTTTTGGGACTCCTTTCTTGGGTGGTTTTCAATTATATTTTATAATCTTCATTACATGCTGATTTGTATTTTTGACTATTCTCATACAACAATTGAATTAAAACTTGAACCCGAGATACATGGAGAACAATCTCTAGAAAAAGCGAATGGGTCTGGCAAATATTATTATTATTTCATATTTCATGCGGATCACGGTTTTTTATGTTGGTATTTAAGGGTGGAAGCCAATTAAAAGTACAAAAATCAGTACCTAGAGAATACACATTAAGAGCTGTATGTTGGCCATGCATCATAATATCAACACTGTGCAGAATGAACTGATTGTCACCCTCTTCCAAAGTATGCTGGCCTGGACATATATATTCAACTGTGACTATATCAGCAAGTGGACTGTTGCATTTCAAAGTGTTGTTATATGAGGCGAGTAAAATCTGACTGGTTTGCTTGAGATGGTTCAATAGATAGGCTATGAGAGAGATAAACACTTACGTCTTGTATGGTTTTTGTATGGGTTCAAAACTCTAGAAATTCTTTATCTCCGTGGTGTCATTCATATGATAATGCAAAGTAGTACATTCATCCCTCCTTTTCTCATACGATTTTCCCTTTAGAAATACATCAATATATTGATCAAACAGAACTCTAACTTCACTGTATGAATCAATCATGATGATCACATGTGATAAAAATTTGTTGAACAGATCTAACCCACACTTTGTGTTCTTGTCACTTTGAAAACACTGCAAGATGCATATTGCATCAATAAGTAGAACAGATCTCTGATTAAAGTTATCTTGTTTACAGTCAATATGTGGAATACTTGCAGGATGTGCTAGCACATTCACTTCTGCAATAAGCTCATGCGTGTTGGACAACATATGCATAGTAGCGTCGGTATTAAAATTTGATGGGGGATACACGTGAAACTCGTAATCACCAATGGCATCCTTCGGGACCAGATCTGGTCTAGCCTTTGCTACCACCAGCGGCCTTGATATCACATTTATTTCTTGCTTAAGGTTACTTGTTTCTACATTGACTTTAGTCTGAAATGTTGAACCAGTGTCTTTGAATTACTGCAACTTTTTCCTTCTCAGCACATCCCAGAACTTGACAATGCAGTTCACTAGTCTTTCATCCAGAAACTTATGGAGGGCCAACTTCCCGAGCTGATATCTCTTGACTGCATTGTGTGTTATTGTTTCAGATGGAACAGCATATATCATTAAATGTGTAGATCATTTTTTCCAAACAGGGTTCTCTCCTTTGCAAGAGCACTAGACAATCTTGCAACAGCATTTGATATTAAATCCTTTAGTTCCAAAAGACTTATGATGGAGTGATGTAGATTCTTTGTCGTCGATACCAGCGTAGTTAATAAAGTACTTAAAAATTGTTGTTAATATTGGAGCAATGATGAAGTACTTATTCGTAGCAGATGTATTGGTAGTTATGCCTACTACTTCACCTCTAATATTCATCTTCTTGTATTCTCACTCTATTGGGTGATCAGGATCTAATGAGTTAAGAGCAACTTTATTTTTTTAAAGCACTAATTTAGTTTCCCTTGGGAACTTCCATGTATCTTCTGTTTCTAGCTCTCACATGGCAGCAACATATTTTTAAGCCCATTTCCCATAGTTGTGTTGATCATGTGTATGGACATATATGCACATTTCTTCTAACGAGGCATGCCAGGTCTCCACCGTGGTTCGGATTCCACGTTAAACTGTAGGTCCTTCATTTCATCTCACAAGCACCCTACCATTACACATTAGCGTAAGAGCGTATAACCCGAACGGGTAGTAAGACGCGGTGCTAATAATAATAATAATAATAATAATAATAATAATAATAATAATTCTAACGAGGCCAAATGTAACTTCCAGTCTGCTTTCCTAGTGGAAGCAATGAATATTAGTAAATTAAGGATTTGTTTCATGTAGTTTTGGAGAAACTTGAGAAACTTGCGGTATCCATCACCTTTGTCCATGTTATCACTAATTATCTTCAAGAAGCTTCCAAGTTCTTTGCTTGCATCAGAGACTAAGTGAGTTAGTGATGCTGTTTTTTGTGTAGCTACAAATACAAATTGTAAATCATTTAGAATTTCAGCAATTTGATCCTTATCACCTTGTGAAAAAATTCCCTCTATAAACAAGCTATAAACAGCTACAAGTGCAATAATAATAATAATAATAATAATAATAATAATAATAATAATAATAATAATAATATGCACTTCCAGGCCTTTGTTCACATGACGTCATTCTAGAATCCAGCACTTTCCCAAGCCAAAGGCAATGATAATAGCAAAATCAACATGAGATTGAAATGTAACAAAAGTGCCACAGCTAAAACAACAAAAATCTCCAAAGTGACTCTCTAATTTATACAACTGCACCCTGACTAATAGGGTAGTTCGTCAAGGCAAGACTGCTGCTGCCGTTCAGGGTAAATGGAGTGTACTTGTTTATTGAATATAGGGGATACTTTGGTTTTCGCTTAGTGTTGTAAAGATTGGCTGACTACTATATGGTAAGTAATTTTCTTTACATTTATGGTTACAGTATCTTTTTTGATCTATATTTTTGTACTAAAATTACAAATTTGACAGTAAAAATTATGTTTTTTTTCAAGCTATCTTTTTATAAACTAGGAATAATATTAAAATCTCTATTAATCATCATCATGACCAGCTTCCAGCCACTGTCTGGGTCTGTTTAGAACATAATCCTTTCCTCCCACCATCTCTCTCCCTCCACCTTGGTTCAGTCTTCTTCTCTTTCTTCCACACTCCTCCTTACTCTCTTCAGCCATTTGTTCCTTGGTATTCCTCTTGGACTCCCATCCCCTCCATATCCAACATACTCCTGTGTATCCTTTCCCTCTCCATTCTTCTCACACGGCCATACCACCCTTGTCGTGCCTTCTTTATCATGTCCTAGACTGGCTCTTCATTTGCTATTCCTCTTACTATCTTATTTCCCATCCTGTCAAATTTTGTCACAACAATCCTGCTTCTCAGATATCTCATTTAACTTGCCTGCATTCTGATTCTCGCCCTTCTGTAAAATGACTCTTCTTGCCTTCCTCTCTCTCTTATTTATCTCTTGTTCTTTCCACTCTCCTCCAAAATAATGCGCATATTCTTGAAACTTTTTACTATCTTTAATTGCTCCCCTCTTTCTATCACATCAGTTATATACCTGTCTGTCTTCTTTGTCATGATCGCCATCTCACTCTTCCTCACATTAAAGCTCATTCCATACCTCTCCACCACTTCTTCCCAAACCTCCAGATGCTCCTGTATTTATTTCACCTTATTACCCTACACCATCAGGTCATCTGCAAACACCATTGCCTTCTTCTTTCCCTTCCCAATTTCTTCTACCAGTTCCTTCAGTATTTTGTCCATCACTACAATAAACAGTAGTGGCGAGAGTGTTCAAACCATTCTTTAACTCAAACCAATCTCTCTTCTCCTCTCCCACTTTCACACAACTCACACTACCCTTGACCGTATTACTCACTCTGTTTTCGGTCTCATCCTGCACTCCTTTCTTCTCCAGCGCTTTTCATACTCTTCCTCTGCACACGAAATTTCTATCAATAAAATTCCTTATTACAAATCATTATATTTATACTTGAAGAAGCAAAACCAATACCCACACCCCCATTCCATACAACACTTCCTAGATACACCCTTGTTCCAAACAAGGTTTCCATAGTAGTTATTCACCTGAAGGTGATAGTTATAGTTGATCTGCCACTTGAAGAACTTTTTACTAGAGCTAAAATAGCTACGTTTAGGTATTAATACGGTAAATTATGTTTTTTTGCAGCTCCTAATTTTATTTAGAGATGGTGTCATTTTCGAAGCTGGAAATTCAACCTCGTAAACTTTTGCCACACTTAGGTAGTTTAGAGTATTTTTTAATGTTATCTGAAAGGTTCTTCGGGGTAAGGACGGGTCTTAGAATGGGGCCTAAGACGGGTAGATAGTATACTATGTGATTCCTTAATAAACGGAACTATGTTGTAAAACACAAGATGATGGCGAAGCGACATTATAACACATGAAATCGTTTTCTTTTGTTTCCATATTTTATATAATGGCGCGTTTCAGTATCAATAAAACTGTTTTCGTGATTTACCTGGATCTATACCTAAGCGTTTTCGTGGTCCTGGTATCGTGGCTGGCTACGAGTGTTTATAACCGAGACGATAATAAACCTCAGTTTGGTAACTTTTTCCTTGACCCTAGTATGGCTTAATTAGATGTGCAGTTAAAGACGTAGCTAACTTTTTAGCTGGGTTTCAACACGTCCTGAAACCTTGTAGTTGTAGTTAAATTCTTATGTTAGATTTTTTGGAAAATTTGATGCATCGTTTTAAACTATGTTTTTATATTAATATACAAGGTCAATCAGCACAGTTTTATTTTATGGGATGGACGGGACAAACTTCTTGGCTGATATTTTAACTCAAACAAGCGCCACAATTTATAAGAAACGATGAGCTTATATAAAACGTGTTTGAAAACTCTGAGAAAGATACAAAACCACCGTGTTTCAAGATGGATTGGAACGCTCAACGTTACTAAACATCTTTCCTAATACAGAACTGTTTTATAGCGGCCAGCTGCTTATCAGTCTCTTAGGTAATGACTCTAGTCAGGTCAAGTAAGGGCATCTCAAACAACCTGCCAAAGGTATGACTCACGGCAGTATCAAAGAGGACAACAGTCCTGCTACTATAGTCTCGACCTTAAATGAAATTCCATCACTTGTCGGCTGTTTTATCTAATAACAATACTTTTTCTCAGCCTAACTTTCTTATCTGTTGTTAGTACTAGAAGAACTTTGTAAGTAGTCAAATTCTGCCGTGAATTAGTTGTGGTGCAGTCATGACCAACCAGAAGCAGGGTATTTTCTATTAACCTGTTGTACGACTTTTGAATTTTGAACTTTTTAATGCCAAAGTTTTGTAATAATTTTATACCGTTTTGTATCAAAAAGGAAAAAAAAATGTATCATTACCCGTTTAAAAAAATTAACATATCAAATAGGTCACTTACAATTCAACTTACGCCACTGATCCAATAGAATCCTGATTGCATTTACTGTGATTGTGATTTAATCGCACCGATCATCTCTCCATTCGTCACATGGATAGAAGATGTCTCATGGTTAACTTCAAGCTCCGACACTGATTCCAAATGCGGTGAAGCCCCATCCATTCTAATCATCAAGGTCCAGAAGAACTCGCACTATGAGCTGGCTTAACCAAAAATAATTTTAAAAATATGGTATGAAGAATTATAATTTCAAACATTCCATTCTCAATTTTAACTTAACAAACATCATAATAAAAAATAATTTTAAAATCTGAGGCCAAGAAAACTAGATCTACATAGTTCTCTATATTTGTAATATGCTAGTTACCCATTAGCACGTGCACTAAAAAAAACCTTCTATATGATTATCACTATAAATCCAAGAAGTACAAAATTCTAATAATATGTGGCAGATATAAACTCACTGTGAAATCGTATTGTTCGAAACGCCCAAACTTGAGGAAAGATTGTCCCAGCTGACTGTTCAACATTTCACGGTGAAAGTTAAATACAGTCAAACCTGCCTTAAACAGAATCGCAAGGGTGCAAGATATGTTTCTGCTAAAGCCAGGTTTCCGTTTAATGAAGGTGTACTATAAGAATTAAACCAGAGACATGCACGTAATTGGGATAAAAGTAATAAAATACCGTAGTACTCATTATTCACACTATAAATGAACATATGTAAACATTACACCGAACAGAAAAACATTATTCACTTTGTCTTTATATTTTCCAGAAGTCGAGCAGGGTTTTCTGCACGCAGTTTACTCTCTTGGCTGACTGACTTTCCACAAGCACTTTATCCTGAGAAATCACACTAAGCATATCAGAATAATTCCGTTGAAGGGCTAATTTCTGCAGTTCCTTTATACATTTGACAGCATCTTGATAAGTCTTCACGCTACACCTTTCTTCTTCCAACACTAATTTTCGTTTTACTCTCCTTCTTCTTCTTACTCTTCCTTTTTTCTTTTACAAACTTCTTTAAAATTCTCAACTAAGGCATCGATATCCATTGGGCCTGGTTCAGTTTTCACGTTATTGTCTATGTTGATGTAGTCTTCAGCATTGCAGTTATTGAAAGAAGCAGTTCTGTAAATCCTGCAGGTCATTCTCATTTTCTACACCAGCAGTAACTCCACTCATAGAAAAACCGCTTTTTCAAAACATCTTGTCACAGTTTCTAGCAACAACATCTTTACAGCTTGACTTAACCAAATAACCGCATTTAGAACCGAGACGGTTCTGGCAAGCTCAGGCAGATTATGTATAATTCTTATTGACAAACAAAGATTGCATTAATAATTTACGACAGTGCACCTTAACATTCTGAATGGTGCTCTGATCCATTGGTTGAGAAAGACTTGTGATGATTGGAGAGAACCAAGCAAGTCACACGTTGGAAAGTTCAATGTGGGGGTGGCATGTTGCGTTATCCAAAAACAATAAAACATGGCAGTTTTGCTTTTTCATTATGCCCTTAAAATCCGTTAACCATTTCTCCATTATATGTGACGTCATCCACGCCTTTTTAATGGGTCTTCGCTCAGTGGGATCTTTCCGTATGTCCATGTTTCTGAAGCATCGTGGCTTTGCTGTCTTATCGATAACTAAGGGTTTCCCCATTTCACCTGACATAAAACTACATGGAAATACATACAATCTTACTTTGCACAATTTCCCCCCCCGAACATTTTTCACCTTTCAAACACAATTATTTATTCAGTAGTGTGTGGAAGAACAGTCCAGTCTTGTCACCATTTTCTAGGTTTTCAGGTTTATATCCCTCGATTATGGAGGGAAGTTAAGCAACTCAATCTTCAATGGTTTCACTATTTACATCACTCGATTCATTACAAAGTTTGTTAAAAAATATCCGATGTGTTTTGTGAAAATTCTTTAACCATCCATTAGATGCTTTGAATTCATTTTCCCCCAGTTTTTGGACGATTTTTTACCATATTCCTGTACCATTGGCCCGACACGCAAAGATTTGTCGCCTTAACGCTGACAAACCACTCCCACACTATTTCATTAATGTTTTCGTTTGCAGTTTTCTTAAGTTCTCTTTTTATTTTTCCATTGACCCCACATCTTCAAAATTTCCGTTTTCATCTTTATAATCTCGTACGCTTGAGTTTTACCGACGCTAAACATCTTCATGATCTACTTAACAGATAATTTATCTCGCTCACTCATATGACTAACTTTTACTCTCGTGTTTGGATTAATCACAACTCTTATCTTTGAAGCCATAATGGCAACTGGCAGACTAAATAAAAAAAATTCAGGCCTAGAGTCAATATTGAGGAAAATTTCTGGAATGCACAAACAATTTCAATACAAGTAATGCTGTACCGTTAAAAGCTGAATTCCAAAGATGAATGACAAGTCATTAGCGCAGAAACTGGGAAGAACAGAGATAATAATCAAGAGAAAATTACAGTTCACGATTCTGTAAGCAAGATAACAAAAGAACTAAGAAGGAAAAAGTAAATATACCTGACTTAACATTTCAACTTCTTTTAATATAAAAGTAGAGTTAGAGAAAACAAAATTCTGTAGAATGTATAGGATGACAGCTTTGTTTTCTAAACGATTTCCACCAGAACTTTGGAAATTTTCTGTTTAAATGCTGGCATGAAAAATGCCCGCATGAAAAATTCTCACAAGAAAAATGTCCACACGAAAAATTGCTTACATGAAAAATTGCTCACACGAAAAATGCCCACACGAAAAGAATTATAAATCAAGGTTAATTTTTAACGAAATGCAAGTTTGATTGGGAATTTACATTACTAAACTTTTTTTTCCACTTGTAAAGTGCGCGTTTGATTTATTCTTGTATACTTGTAGAAATTGCATTAACTTTTTTTTTATTAATTTAAAGTAATTTTTTGGAATTTTTAATGGATAATTTTTTGACACATTTTAGGTACAACAACAAAACCAATGTTTACAACACGTGCTCATTGTTCAAATAAAATATAAAAATATATCAAAATAGAGTTATATTTAATGGTTATTATAAATTTAAGTCCCAATATCAATATTTTTAGTTTCTCGCTACCTCACAGGTAGAGAAAGTATTGTGATCATAAAAAAATCTAACTCATGATTTTGATTAATGTCGACGTTTCACAATCCTCTGAATCCAAAAAAGTTGTTTTCGCAATTTTGTCTGTCTGTCAGTCTGTACCTCGGGCTAGAGCCTAAACTATTTTGCCGATGGGGCTAAGACTCAGTATCTAGGGTTTTCGTACGATTACCCCAAGGAAATTTGGAATTGGATATCCAACACTAAAATTAAGGATAGTTTCCTTAAGGCCGGAAAGAGAGAAAAATCGATTTTATCACAATTGGCTTTAATGATTTTGATTAAATTTCATTTCTAAACTTTGATAAATATTACAAACTAAATGGGTAGCCTCAATTTTTCGTCAAAATGACTTTAAGGATTCCGGTCTGATGCGTAAATTCTAATTAAGAAAAGTTCCATTTTTTCAGAATTGGCTATAACGATTTTGATTAAAATTCTCACCTAGGCGTTGATTTAGATTATAAAGAAAATTGATTTTTTTTCACTATCCCATGAAAATGAATTTTTGTGTTCGTTACAGAAGCAAAAATGTTTTATATATCCGCAACTATTTGAGATACTAAATAACTTATTACTGTACAATTTTAATGCTATTAGAAGTAAGAAACTTTTATTTTAAATATATTTTTATAAAACCAACATTTTCTGAGATATTCACAAATATATGAATATAAATTTGTGAGCTTTAGTTGTGAAGAGATACTTTCGTTTAACGCAATAATTCTCCAATGCCATAAAGCAAGCAAATAGATAAGTCTCTCAAGATGTTGATGTTTTTTCTTTAACCTCTTAGGGGAAATGTTTGTACAGCACAGGAGTGAACCCAGGATTTTCGTGAGGGCGGGAGGGACGTGGGTGCGCCCATCGGGATCGAGTTGGGGGGTGGGGCTTCAAGAAATTTTGACATACAAATACTTGAAACTTTGAGAGAAAATCTTTGAGTAATTTTTCAGTGTAACGCTAAACTTGAGAATAATCCTCTAATGAAGGGTATAACACAAAATTTGATATTAGTATTGACATTTATTAAAAGCAAATAATAATAACATATTTAATGATTATTAAGAGGGAAATAAATTTAAACATAACAATTAACACGCTATGTGTGTGATATTATTCAAAGATTTTGTTTAACGCATGTTATTCAAAAATAAATTATTTTAAAGATCTTTATTTATTATTAATAATTGAAATAGTAATAATAAAAATGATAAAATAAATTTAAACCCAAACAATGTTTGTGCAACAAGGTGAGATTCACAAAACTTAAATTAGGGTAGTTTCATGAAAAGTCATTTTCACCATTTTAATACTTAATGCTAATGTTTTAAGTATTAATAATAATTTACCCTATATTAATCATTTAATAATATTACCAATAACAATTATAAAAATGAAATCTGGTTAGTGAGATAGTATTACGTGAAAATAAAACTAATATTCACTTTAAAATTGATGTAATTGGTCTAACTCCCTGCCCCCCACAGCTCTCTCCTGGATTCACTCCTGTTACAGCAATGATTTAGCTCTCTCATTTTAGACTTTATATTCAATAATTATCTATTTTATTGCTCAAAATTTATAAAAGAGAAATTTAATAGCAAGGCTATAACCATAAGATGTACATCCTCTAGTAAAATATCGAATATTTTAACCGGAATTCAAAATGTTAACCCTTGTTGACCCTTGGAAACCAATTATCGATATTTTTATTGGTCCAGATGTACAAACGAAAACATTAATATTTTAGAAATAAAATTATAAACTTTAAAACCGTGAATCAAATTTATAAGATTAAAATACCTATAAATTAAATTTAATAATTTTTATAAAATAAATCCATACTAACCTAGTGCTTAAGTAAGTTCACTCTGTGTAGTTAATTCAGTACACTATTTAGTTAAATTTATAAGATTAAAATACCTGTAAATTAAATTTAATAGTTCAATAGTTAATAGTTATTCTCGAGTTCGCAAGTGTATATTATATTATGAATTTTGAGTAAATATACACATTTTTAAACACTAGAGTGAGAAAGTCCGTGAGGAGTTCCATTCCATTTATTTTTGTAGTGAAATACATACCACATATACCAATTTGGAACCAAATCGTTAGAGCCGCTTTCAAAATATTTCGAATTTTCTAAAATTACTCATCAGTAATTTATACCCAAAGACCAAATATAAGGTATTATCTCACTTATTTGGGAGGTCAAACATAGTCTATACATCAATTTCAATCAAAATCATTAAAACCATTTTTAAAATTGGAATTAAAAAAAAGCATTCATCACCTTTAATTTGAGTGCTAGGGTGAAAACGAAAAAAAAAAAAAAAAAAAAAAAATGGTAGTATACACTTGTAAAAATTAAATATAAAGATTGAGCACATGCATAAACAGACAAGGAGACTGACAGAATTTTAAAATGCAGTTTCTTTTTGTTTACATTTTTTATTTTGATTTAGATTTTTTTTTCGCGATTAGAGTACTTTCTTTTTGATGAGAAAGTAAAAATGAATGGGGGCATTAGACTCTATGGACATTTTTCCGCATGCGCACTTTTAGTGAGAGCTTTTTCCCGAGAGCATTTTTCGCGTGAGCATTTTTCGTTTGAACATTTTTCATGTGGGCATTTTTCCATGTGAGTACGTCACTCCTGTGGGTTTGTTGGTTTTTTTCTCATGCTGGTGTTTACATGTGTGCTTTTTTCCTAGAATCCAATAAAATATAGTGCACATTGATGAAAACTATGGAAAATGCTAATAAATCAATTTTACAATAGAATGATTTATTTTTAGTTTTATCTAGCAATAATAATTATCATTGGTACAATATATAATTGATGACAAACATTCTTAAACCTTAAGATAAGGTTTTAATATTGAGATAAAGGAATATTTGTCCACCAAATATTATGACAGTCGATTTCAAAGTCAATTAACTCCATAAACATATATATATATATATAATGTAATAATAAAGTAATTTTAAAATAAAACATTTTTATTTTTAATAGCACTACAACTTTAGAATGATAAGCTATTTCTTATCTCAAATAGTTACGAAGATATTATAAAAATAGGAAATTTCCATTTATTTAAAAGTTAATTTAAAGTAGGCCCATAATTTAGGGAAAATGAGAGTATTCATTTTATGTAAAATATCAAACAGTTCTTAAATACATAATTGAATCAAAATTGTTAGAGCTGATTTTGAGGAAATCGATTTGATCTTTTATTTTCCCCTTTAGTAAATTGCCCTTAATTTTAGGGTTGGGTATCGAATTCTCAAAAAAAATTCTCGGGGCAACCCTATGAAAACCATAGACACCAAGTTTAGCCCAATCGGTAAAATAGTTCGGCTCTAGGCCGAGTTACAAACAAACAGATAGACGGCATAGAGAAAAAAACTTTATTGCTTTTGTTTCAGGGGGTCGTGAAACGCTGACATTCATCAAACTCTCAAGATCAATTTTTTAGACAATCAAAATACTTCTCTCTGCAAGGGTTCAAGAGAAAGTAAAAATTATATAAATGGTTAGTAAATTAGTTGAACATGAATTTAGAAAAAAGTACCGAAGATCTAGAAGGACTTGGTCTGAAAATATAATTTAGTTTACATGTTTGAATATCCGATTTCGATCATTAGAGAATGCTGGTTGCGCCAGTTTAGAATATACTATAAGACTGCGTCGCACCTCTGCGCATGGTTACCCTAGAGATGTCATCAAACAGTGAATCAAGAAATGCGCCGATCTGAGGTAGTATATTGAATACAATATCACTGTGATGACGATCCTCCAGCAAACGTAGTGAGTATAGATGAGATGGTAATAAAAAGTTGTAGTAGGGCTAGTAATACCAAATCTCTTGGTCCACCTGCCATTGGTAAGTAGATGATGACCGTGGTACAACCACCAAGGAGGAGTCTTCCTGGATGCAGTACATCTCATTATTGCAACCCAGTTGTAGTGTTCATCATGCTCCACATATTTGGGTTAGTTTCATAGTCAGAGTGAGTCCACCTCTGTAGATATAACACAGTGAGAATGTCCAAAATCCGCCATGCACACAGGAGACCAGGGAATATAATATAGGCTAAATCTAGGGGGGAAGGGGACAGCCGTGTCTGTGTGGCAAGATAATCTTCATAACACACACACAAAAGAGTTTAGATTTTTTGTTTTATAGAAAATAAATGACGACTAAGAAAATACTTCAGAGAAGGATAAAAAACATGTGTTTCTTTTCTGTGAAAAGATGTCAAGTAAATAAGGCAAGGATTAAAGAAACTTAATCGGGAATTTACTTGAAAAAGGACAATATTTGGTCTTTGGATTGGCAACTGTGGTGATGGTCAACCAAGCTCATGGCTGTTTCTTTTTCTTTGCATCTTGTGCACGTGCACGCTAACATACAGCTTAGGCTTTCCAAACCATATTGGCTTTGTTTTTACCCTCTTCGTTCAAAGTTTAATTTTGTGTAAAACAAAAATTTAAGTTTTGTTATACATTGTAATTCCTCAAGGGAAATAATTGTCAGGAAATCAATACGTCTGTAATGTCTATGTGATTTGTCTTTAAAGCAAATCCATGGACTCGTCAAACTTTTGGGATCCTCTTGAGATTCTTGTGCAACAGATGCAATCAATGAATCCAGAAAAATGCAAAATAACTCTTATTGAGCCCCAATTTCCTTGAAGCTCGAATAAGCAAAAGGAAGTTTTTTTAATGAAAAAGGAAAATATGAAAAGGTTTAAATGTCTGTTGAAAAAAATTGGATCCTTGTTTTGGAATTAATAGATAAGTGCTTTTAAAACCCAGGAGAGTGGAAGTAATGATTAGGGTGCTTTCAGAAATTAAGAGATTGGAAGTAATGAACAGGGTGCTTTCAGAACTCAGGAGTTTGGAAGTAATGGACTGGGTGCTTTCAGAACTCAGGAGATTGGAAGTAATGGACCGGGTGCTTTCATAACTCAGGAGATTGGAAGTAATGGACCGGGTGCTTTCATAACTCAGATATTGGAAGAAATGGACGTTGAAGTTTCAAATTCAGGAGATTGGAAGTAATAGACAGGGTTTTTCAAACTCAGGAGATTGGAAGTAATGGACCGGGTGCTTTCAGAATCAGAGATTGGAAGTAATAACGGGTCTTTCAGAACTCAGGAGTTTGGAAGTAATAGACAGGGTGCTTTCAGAATCCGGAGATTGGAAGTAATGGACAGGGTGCTTTCAGAACTCAGGAGATTGGAATAATGACAGGGTGCTTTCAGAATCAGGAGTTGGAAGTAATGGACAGGGTGCTTTCAGAACTCAGGAGATTGGAAGTAATGGACAGGGTGCTTTCAGAATCAGGAGATTGGAAGTAATGAACAGGTGCTTTCAGAATCAGGAGTTTGATAGTAATGGACAGGGTTCTTTCAGAATCAGGAGTTGATAGTAATAGACAGGGATGCTTTCAGAGCTTAGGAAGTATAATGGACAGGGTGCTTTCAGAACTCAGGAGACTAGAAGTAATGAACAGTAACTCAGAAGAAGATTTGAAGCAATGGAGGAACTAGAGACATTTAGTTTCCTTCGCGTCTCAGAGTTCCAGTCAATTCCTTTAGGAGAGCTTAGATCAAAGGCAGCTAAGCTTTCTGAGATGTATTCAAAAAAGCTTAGCTTGAACTAGAAATAGAGAGCTTTAAGCATCACACTCGGAACCTAGACGATAATTTTAGTAGCACATCTTCTAAAGCGCTTCTAAAATTAATTTTCAAATGTGGACTTAGATATGCCTATCTAAACATTTCAACACCCCTGAAGATTTTTTTTTACACTTCCTGTGACTGTTGCATCAAACGAACGGAATTTCAGCAAATTAAAACTTATTAAAACCAACTTGCGGAACACTATGAGATAGTAACGTCTCTCAAACCTAATTAAAATTGTGCACAAAGTATCATCACACATATCGCATGAAGAGGTCATTACCGAACTTTCAGCCAAGAAAGCTTGCAAGATGAAGTTCTAGACAAGTAGTATCATTGATGTACATTTTTTGTATCACTATTTCGTATTATATTGTTGTGTTCAAGCTATAAATAATACCTTCATTAAAAAAATTATGTTGTTTTTATTTTTTTCTATTCCAAACAAAAACAAATTAAAATAGACATCGACGATTAAAAAAAACATACAATTTGTTAAAGCATAAGTCAAAAAAGTTTGATAAACAGCCAAAGGAGTTAAGGAGAGCTATTTTGAGGTTTAGCCCCATCAAAAAAAAGTTTTAGTTCCAGCCCTGTGGAAGATAATCAGGGAATCAAGGGGGTATATTTGGGGAATAAAATATTAACCAGAAACAATCTCAAATCTGAGTAAACCATGTATTAATCATTCTATACTATTTCACCATTCACAGAAGATGGATGCCAAGTGTATCCTTTGCATTGATGTATAATACATATTGGCCCAATTGAAAGATACCACTTATACTCTACCTTGTAATAAATAATAGTTGATTAATTTTTTATTTGAAACTAAGGTAATTATGCGCAGATATTTTTTGAAATGGGCTATTTGCCATTTTTAGCCAAATAGGTTTGGATTCCTTTGACATTACCAGGAGTTTTACAACGTAAAGATATAATATTTTCCTTGCTTGTATGTCAACAACATTGACCACCAGAAAAATCTTACTTGGCAGGAATTAAAAAATAGTGAGAGTTTTTAAGACTCAATATTAAATTAATAACTTAGTTGCAACAATGCCAACTTGCGTGATCATTTAGAGCAGCGATTCCCAACATGGGGTACGTGCCATAAAGTTTGGGGGTACGTGAAAATATTCGAATAGTGGCGGAAAGAACTACATTTCCCAGCAGTGAAAGACTAAAGATCGGTCAAAAGTTATGAAATTAACTCCACGATATAGTGATATGGCAGGGGCGTGGTTCAGGTTTTCTGATATATTTGACTTTGAGAAAATGATTTAAATTTCAAACATAAAATAGTTTTATAGTTATTAATAAATAATAAAATAAAAAATAATTTGTATTGTAACTTTTGCTATTTTGAATGTAAAAATATATTTAATCTTATTATTATAGTGTTTTTTAATCCCATTACTATATCATTTATTTTCAGTTGAAACAAATAAATTAGCAATAACTATTACTGTAGTAAATAAATATTTTGCTAAAATTAAGAGAAGAATTTATGGAAATAGGCTGCTAAGTTGTACGCAAGCAAAAAAAAAAAAAAGGTTGGAACCGCTGGCTTAGAGGATGGGGAACTGGATCTTAGCGTGGCGGACTTGGAAGAAGTATCAGTTCGAGATATTGCTAACATCGAAATATCTGTTCGTTTGGACGTTTCTAATAATAATCATTTAAGATTCCTTGAGAAAAATGTTGCCACACTGACAAGCTGGACTAGAGTAAGAATCAGCTAACTGAATTGCCAGAAACTTCGGAGATCACATTCTTCAGAAACACTTGCGTCTCTACAGTAATCAGCTGACACGCTAAACTCTGAGTCTTGGTTGACTGAAGAACTTACGGTGGATCGACTTGAAAAACAACCACTTGGGTCTCTACAGAATCCAGCTTACACACCAACCGTTAGGTCCTGTTCAACTGGAGAGCTTGCGGTGGTTAAACAAAATCATATTTAGTGTGTTGAAGAGAGGAATTGCATCTTCCTTGCGATGGTACTTGAAGCTAGGAATTTGTATTCAAATATGGTAATGTTTATTCTTCTACTACTTGTGTTGCCAAGTCCAACTTGTGATGCAGAAAAAAGTTACACAAAAACGACTAAATCACTTTACATTTTGTCATCTGCACAAAGACGTATTTAGTAGCATTTATTTAAGAGAAACAGTAAGATGATTTATTAAGAAAAGTGATAAATTAAGACCCCTGTTTGGATCAAAGTACGATCAATGATTAATATAATAAATCAATCACTTATAATATCACATTATTTTGTTCTTCAGTTGGTACAAAAATAATTTTTTCTTTAATGTAAAGCTAAATCTGCCTTTTTTCAGAGACGTAATAAGGTGAGGTATTTCAACACCCCCTCCCCATCCCCTGCTCTTCTTCTAAAATTATGAATAGTGATATTTTTTTTGTTCCTCGTCAATTATTGGATTCTTTTAAATTTAAAAAAAAATTTGGATTTATTATAAATGCTTGGTAAAATATGTAATCTAAAAAAACTCGACAACTCAATTTGAGGACTTGACCATGATCCATTGCAAGTATCCCCTCACTTTTTACTTTTAACCCCTTTCCCTCCCACCCACAAAAAACTGGTTATGGGCTTGATTAAATCGCATATGGAGTAGATTTAAATCTTCAGATTTTTTTAAAGTTGGTTGAAAATCCTCTTTCATTTTACATCAGTATTAACTGTCCCCCTGAATTTTCATGATTTTTGTGTCTACTAAGTGCGCCGACCGCTAGTGCTTTCGTGCTACGAGAGAAGTTGGCTTGACCATCTTAATGGATCAGTGGTTTTTTTTGTTCACCTAAACATACAAAATACCCTGAGGTGACTGGGTCTGTATTCATGTCCAATATAAGTTTGTTTAATAATGTAAATTGGGATTTTCTGAACAAAAGTTATTCATATTGAGTCTTATCAATGCAACTGAAGTGGTTTTGTCACTTTTAAATATTAAAGGATATATCAGAGATATTTCACTTAGAGTTACCTCTCATTGTAACCAAGAACCTCTCAAAAGGGAATCTGCAATTCCAAGAAGTGCCATTGGACGATGAATAACGTCAATGTCAAACTCGGCCACATATTTCAGACAGTGAACGTTTAGATTTCCTAAATTTTCAAAACCAATTAATATATATATATATATATGATCCTTTTGAGCTATGATTCGATCATCCTTTAGATAGTGACTTAGGACTTCCACAATTCCTATCTCACAAGCATTTCTTCACCTACAATAAATAGTTCGTGCAGTTTGGGCTAAGCCAGAATATCTGCAGTTGTAAGGTGTTTTTTGAATCTCCAAAAAACTGTGTTGCACTCTACGATCCAAACGAATCGTTCACCATTATTAATAATACTATGCAATATATCAGCAATGACTGTGAAATCCCGGATCAAACGGTGGTCGATTACTTTTATGAAGAAACCACTGTTCAAAGTACATTTTGTGGGAACCAGCCATCCCCAAACTGTAAAAAATTTAAGGGTTTCACCCCAACTTCTGGTTGACCTACCCTGTGTCCCAGAGATTCTAGTGCCTTGTGAAATTATTTATATTTTTTGCTTCAAAAAATCTTCTACGGTGCTTCAAATGTAATGAAAAAAAAATTGTTCCCCAAACAATATTATACAAATATATCTTTACACTGTAGCCCATTAAATATTATATCCATTAGACATGAGAACAGGCCAGGGCCCTTTAAGAGTCCAAACAAAAGAACGTAAAATTTATAAAGCCCAATATTAATAATCGAGAAAGAAGATTTTTGGGTGGCTTGTTTTCAAAACTTCACATTGCCAATACACACATTCTCAGTTCAGGAAGCGAGAACTGTATTCAACCCGACAACGAGTTTAATACAGAACCTGTGTTTGGTTTTCAAGTGTGACCTCATTCTGTGACCACACCACTCGTGGACCCCTTTTGTTACTCGTGGAGGTGGCCCGCGTCTGCACCAGTTGATACCGGTGGTGTTAAATAGAGGACTGCGGCCCAGACTCGGGGCGTGGTACGTCAGGGCGTTACTCCGGGGTTTGGGTGAAGAAACCACTCGAGAGATTGTGTTTTACACATTTATTCAGAGCTTAACATGAACCCACGGTTGGTCCGGGTTCACAATCAACGTCGAACTGAAATCTTCTCCACGCCCACGTGAGCGTAC
This sequence comes from Timema cristinae, assembly GCA_039000515.1. Taxonomy (NCBI): domain Eukaryota; kingdom Metazoa; phylum Arthropoda; class Insecta; order Phasmatodea; family Timematidae; genus Timema; species Timema cristinae. Next base: position 9,108,393 of record JBCFYV010000003.1, read on the forward strand.
AGTTAAATTCTCAACCAATAAACACCCTGCATATACACAGTAATTCTCGGGGTTGAGAAATCTCCCTCCATACAATAAGAAGTTCGTACACCCGATATCTAACGACTCGTGAACAGATTACGTGCACATTCGTGCTCGCACGCTACAGCCCTGACAAGGGACGACCCAACGTTCCCTAACGGGAGTTCTAAATCAGAGTGTCTCGATGAGGTCCAAGCCCAAGCCTCTGAGCTCGTCGAGACCGTGCGCATCCGACCACGCAGGAGGAACAAAAGAGCAGTGCTGCGCGCGCACACAAAAAGAAAAGCGTCGAGGAAACTCGGCTCAATTTACCAGATGTTAATCTAGACAGAAATGTTTTTTGCACAGGAACTACCAATAAGCGCTACGGTGAAGATTATTAAGTAATTGTTCCCTAGCCTACCTAATTTTCTATACTTACTCCTCTGCTTTGCCTCTACATTGAATTGTCAGGTAATTCTATTTTGCTTGCTTTCTATACGGGTTTTATCTTACTTTAGTTCTTGCCGTAGTAAGTTTTCCATCTGATCAAAGTAATCCTCTGCTGTTGTTTCTTTGGACATCTCCATACTCATAACATTACTGATTGATGTTAATGCGCACAGCTACTAGGCTAGGAGAGTAGTTAAATCAGAGAAATACACGCTCAATTCTCTGTATAAAGCCACATCAGTAAAGCCAGATTTTATTCCTAATACATATTTGGCTTTATTATTCGTTGTAGAGCTGCAGTGCCTTTCAGGATACGAACGTGATACGTCACTCCTGTTCGTCCTGGGAATCTTATGGTAGCACAAACAGTGTGCTATATGGCTTCGGACAAATCTCTGGAATTGTTTGACAATAATTTTCATTTATTCCTCCGCGGGAGAGTTTTGACACTAAGCTTGCCCGATAGAGATTCTACAACGCACTCTTTCCTCTATCACGTTACTACATCCACTCTTTCTTCTGTCACGTTACTACATCCACTCTTTCTTCTGTCACGTTACTACATCCACTCATGCTGATGTTTAAATACGAACTGCACCCTGAGTGTGCATATTCTTTACTTCAAGGATCTACAACTGCAAGTAATCTATCTGTTTCCCTGGGGTGGTCGAGGGGTGAAGTTTATCAGACCCCAATCCCGTAGGCTATTTACATTATATTCCATTCACACCATGGGGGTGTCGTTTATACATGTAGCACTTCATAAATACTCAAATTTTGTTTTTATGGATCTTTGACTATTGGTTCAATTCATTTTAGCTTTACGCTTATCAATTAGATTGATTTGTATTCTCTCTCTTTAATCTAAACACGTTGGACGTGGTCAAATGTATCACACTTTAAAACATTTGTTTGAGTTAAGAATCTCTCAAACTCTTGAGTAAACTAGAGTAGTAATATTATGTATAACTGTAGATCTGATCTTTCGGAAGTCGTCACGCGAGGGGTGGTTTAATATTGTACACTGAATATCTTGACACGTTTCCTGACATCGCGGTGCTTAGTGGCCACACCGTCTGTGGCTCTACACAGTGTTTATACTTGTTGTGTGACTCCAATGCCAGTTTTTAAGTTTCTGGCAGCTATACTTCACCTGCTGGTCATATGGATGGGAGAGGCCTACCTTCACAACCCTTCGCCAACACTAAGTAGATAACGTTAAATATCTTCATTCAACAACTAATAATATGCACCACGAGATAAGGGAGCGAAATACTTATGGTAATCGGTGTCACTTTTGGTCCATGAAATTAATAAAATCAGAATTTATTTCGAGAATATGTGAGGAAATGCTCTATTCTAGCTATTTACCAGCGGTGATAACGAACATAGGCAACGTTGGGCAACAAAAAAAGGGAGATGCTGAAAGTTGGCATTTTTAAAAGAAACGTTTTGCTAAAGATATATTCTTAGTGTACAGTGTAGAGGTGAAATGATATAATATAAGACATGATGAAACAAAATTATTGAAGATTCTAATCAATAATTTACAAGTATTAGAGCGCTGGGGAAAATGCATACCATAATCGGTATTAACAGAGACTAAATTTAACTTTCTTTACTATTTGGACTTTCTTTTATAAAGTAGATTGAGGGTTAAGATTTTTTAAATTACATAACCTTGACGTGTGTTGTGTTATATTTACTAATCAATTATGTGAAAAATGAATGATTCATTTGATAGTTTCAGACCATTCCTGTAGAAAATGTCTTCATTCCATTTGGCGAAGGTACTAAAGAAAGACCTTAGCGTGAATAAGTTTTTTCTTAACTGATTCAAGCTAAGAGTAAACTTAAATCTTTAATGAACAGGATTTCCAAGCTAACTTGATGTTTAGTTTCTATACCTGTGAAAAATGCACCATTTAAACGCCACTTGTGTTTGTTCACAATGAACACCTTAAATGTTTTGTAGTTAATGATTATATTTGTGTTATTGTTTTGTACAGTTCAACTTTCATCTAAAAGTTTAGTTAAATTTATTCATACTAAGTACCTTATTTGTTATTTTCCATTAAAATATTTGATTTAATGATGCATTGCTTGTTAGATAAATTATTAAAATTAATTTGGATTATATTTAATGATATTAACTTAATAAAGGCCTTGTAGTGTAAATTAAGAGAAAGGGAGGAAGCTGGGTACGAGCTCCCATTCACCTCCCATTCAAATATCTAGGAACGCCAGTGATTAGGAATGAGTACTTTTAATTTAAATATATTTAGATACACATTTTATTTTTCTTATTAACCTCCTATTTTCAAATATTACCAAAATTTGACCATAAACCAATTCAGGTGTATTTTTATCTTTTTAGAATAAAGTATATTTGTAACTGCTAACAACAAATATTAAACAAAGCACTAAACACATGTGGACAGCAAATGTAATGACTACTGACTTCAAATTGGATTGCTGGAATACTTTTTGACCACACGGCTACTAAATCTTGAGATGATCCAAATTTGAACAGGCACTATAACCTGTCCAATACTATTGAGTATGTAACGTGACAAAAAATAAAAATAAGTGGATTATTTACTCTTCATGAAGGCCAAAAATTAAGAAGAGAAAATTTAAAGTTCTTTATTTTGTAAATAGATTAAATTAATATTAAAAAACAGACATAAATATACTTCATGAACATAAATAAACACCTCAGTATTATGTGTGACATAAACAAAAAAAAAAGTTCTTGAGAAGGCAACCTGCTAATATTTATTTAATTTAGTATAGTCATTAATTCCAGAAAAAGTAGATAAATGTAAACAATAATATGAGCAAAACTGTAAACGAATTTTCAGATTGTAGAGTAACCTGATTATAAATTCAAAAACCAATATTTACTAACATTAAGTTATAATCAACAAAGGTAAGACACTTTACATTTAATACTACCAGAATGAGGTTTAGTATATTTACAATAATCCTTACAGGAAACTACAATCAAAAGAGGGGAAATTCCTCAAAGATGTTAATATTATGACTCGACTCATCAAAATTTATAACTTGGGAACCCAGTTGATTTATATAATCACATTTCAAAGGGACAGTTTCAAAGAAAAAAATAATTATGATCTCAATTTACCAAAATGCTAGTTTAGGTTACAAAAGATAAAATCAAAAAGTAAAATAATCATTTTAGATGAAAAATGGAGAAATGACTGTAGTAATTATTGCTCCAAGTAAACATAATGGGGCCAGTCAAGCATAAACACCACTTACCCAATATCACCGACCTGGTTAAGCACCTCGCGCAACAAACATCCGACCACATAAACCACACGTGAGGAACTGCCAACATTGAGTCTAGTGCCGCATCTCGCCACTAGAGACCACCACCACCACCACTACCATGATCAATCCACCCAACTTCAAAGAAATGAAAAGACGAGAAGAATATGGTAACTGCCAGGCTTTGCCAGAATAATATAGAATGTTCTTCAGCAGGCGCGCTCCCTTCCCCTGTGCCTCTCTTGTTCGATGAGTGTGCGCAATATAAAAGACCATCCGTCGAGGAAGACGTCACTCTTGGACGTGGCTGGGACCATGTAGGACTAAGCGTCAGCGTAACGGACATATTAAGATATTGTAAGAATAAATTCATTTGCGGCTTAAATGTAAATTATTGGAACTAGTCAAAATGCTTTTTAGATCTTTTTCTATCAAATTTAATTATAAATTACTTGCGTAAACCTTAGTCTTGGATTTACTTTAAAATGAGATTATCGTTAAGTCAGAAATTTTCTGTAATTATTGATATTAGGCATTATGCGCGAACTTCATACTTGAAAAATTAACTTTATTTGTTTCTCTGTAGTATTTTGGGTGATATTAAAATAGGAGTTTTGTTAGATCAGAACTTTTCAATATCATCCATAATGCTTGAAAGTCATACATTTCAAAATTAACTTTATTTCGTCTCAATTGCAAATGGATTTTGCATTTTGGGTTGGGCAAACATTAAGGTGGGAAAGTGTTAGAAATATGATGTCGAGATTTTCAGTATTAGTAGAATGGAGTATTGTATATATCGACTTAACTTTATATTTTTTACTAGTTTCTCGATTGTAACTTTTATGATAGCGTTGTTAATGTCTTTTGTGTCAAAATAGTAACGAAAACTTAAAAAAGGAGTAAAGTTAGGAAATATCCTCGATATTTATAATTGTACTATTATCCTTGTTTATGATATATGCGAAGGTTATTTTGAGTTTTGCAAGTAGGTTATTAGCGTACATGTTAAATGGTAGTGACATTATGTATATTTGATGGAACTAAAACTTTAATTAACATGTTGCATTTTTGCAATAGGTACAAAAATGTTTTAATTAGGAGAGATCATCTACTGTATTAAGTATGATCATATTCAAGTCTATTAATGTTATGCATCTATATTTATATGTACGTAATATTTTTAGGGTACATAATAATAAATAACGTAATGATTGGAAGGAAAAGAGTAAATTTTTATAGAACAATGTTTTTATTGGATAGTATTTATTTATGTTGATAATGCTTGGTCACTCACGACTATTATATATACAAAGAACTATTGAATGCTCTTCAAATCATATGCTTGTTATTTAATAAATTTTGTCATAAATGAAATCTAAAAGATTTTAAGACTTGAAATTATTATAAAGCATAGTTACGCCATATTATCCTTATGTCTATAAAAGCGCAATGTCCAAAACTCCTTGATTAGCCTTCGACCTTTTTATATATTAATATGTTATGCAACCTGTGAAGGTGGACCGTAGTTTCTAGCTACTCAAAAGAGTGAGCTGAGTGTGCTGGGGACATGTTAAGTGTCCAGCACTTTATAACTCACAATTTTAGGATATTCACTCTACGCGCTCCTTTTTATTTTATTTTATTTTTCTTTAACTGTAGGTTTGGTTTATATTTATGTATTGAATCCCTATATGTTTAGAGCTTGGATTACATGACTGGAATTTAAATAGTAGAGTTTGAAGTTAACTTTAATTTTGAAACCAAAGAAATAAACAAAACAATAAGTTTACGTTAAATAAAAGTAGTCAAAGCTGCCATTAAAAAAAACTTATGTTTTTCAAGTCTAAGATACCCTTTCCAAAGTTTCGCCTAGTGTGTGTCTGCCAGTCCAAACATCATATTTCATAGCATATCACCTCCAAAGGTGACTTTGGGGCGAGCTAATCACAGTTTATAACCCTTTTAATGTCACGAGCCAAACTGATCGGCTCCGCCTAATATTGCTATAAGTGCCACGATCTGATCGGCTCTGACTACTACCGTGAAAGGTGCCCGAGCCGATAAGGTTGTCTCTCTAGATTTGCGTTGGTTCTCGCTTTAACTGAGCGATAGTGCAGTAGTGTATCACTGGAAAGAAAAAATTTCCCTCTATTATTTTATATAGGGTAGGCAACAAAAATCAACGGTAAATAGTTGTTATTGTAACTTGGAGTTTAGTACATTTACAATGGCGGACGGCCACATATTCAAGGTGCTAAGTGCAATGCCGGTTTACATAAGAGCTGAATGAAAAAATATAAGTGTGTCTCAGATTCATACTGATGTAAATAGTTTTCGAATGTATGGTATTAATTATTCTGAGTTTAGTAACAAATCTTACTTAGATACTTTTTATCATTAAGGACCAAAACATGTGGATTAAAATAAAAATAAAAATAAAAAATAATTTCATAAATAAAGGTTTGGTGAATTTTCTTGCAAACCCTTATAAAAACGAGAAAATAGCTGTGTCATTCTTCGCACACAAAAAAACAACAGGCCTCAGGCACTCTTTGCATGTGAATTCTAGAATAGGGGTGGCACTAAAATGGCTAAAACCAGAGGGATATCCATTCACAGCCCACTGCCAACTACAACTATCCACTGTCGGTGCAATGAGGAGTGATAGTTCGTTCTTCTTGCACATAACTCTCATGAATGTTTAAGGCCCATAGGCCGCAGGCCCTCCTCCAAACCCCTAGCGCATCAAGCCTAATGCTTTTGGCTGCTAGTCCTGCTTGTCATCATCATGAGTGAGAAACTTCTAACCCCTACGTTTTCATCCTATTAATCTTCTACTTTTCTTCACCCTCTTACAAGATCATAAGATGCGTTAGGTCTGAAAGCACCTTTCTGGTCGTCTCCTCTCAATCATCGCTTTTATCGCGGTCAACACTGTGTGCGTCCTCTTCTTCATTTTATTTGTGTCGCTCAGTTTCCATTTCATGGTATTAGGGGTACATATGTAATTCAAAACGATGAATCCTTTAATTCCCATTACATACTCACAATCCGTGTTTTAAGCGGTTAATAACTTGGTGTGAGTTGTTCTGATTAGTTTTCTTTCATAACAGTGACACAACATTGCGTCTTTTTAAGTTTTCATGAATACCAGCCCTTGACGGAGGATGGAGAGTAGGACCAATGCTTTGTATCTTCTTTAATAGTCATTCTTGTTTGGGAGCACATTTTATTTTGAATAGATTTTATCTGGTGTTACTGACATGCAAAAACATTGTCCATACAGGTAACAAAGATATTGCTCGGCGCCAGTGAATAAGTCGTTTTAAAGACCCACTATATCTCCTCAACTGGCTAAAAAGTCTCATATGCTGCATTATTAGACATTATCCCGAAAGGTTTAAACCTTTCCTTGTCTTGCGAAAGCCGTTGTAAAAGCGTATCCATTAAATGTGTGGAGGCCAGGTAAAGCAGTAGCCATACCATCACCAAGTTCTTCTGCAACATTTGTAATGTATATAAACCGTGTTTACTTCTTGAAGATGAAACTTTGGTTCGGGAATTTGTCTGCAGATCATGACATTGTTTAGTGAACTATATTGATATAATGTGTCTTCAGTACCAGTATATAGTAATCTATCACCCAGAGGACATACATAATCATCCTTTTCCCATTCATTGCAAATGAAAGCAAAGAGGAATGAACTACTTAAATGAACTTTTCCTCAAGGACACTTGAGGTTTGTTTGTAGTTTTATGTTCTGGTCCCATCACGTTTATATCACCCGAGAATGATGTTCCACAACGATGGTCATGCTCAATATCCTTTATGTTTGGAGTCTTATACACAACGCAAACCAGGTGAACTTCTTTGTTGGATGTGCTGCAAATGTTTTCCGGTAGTTTTTATGCAACACCTGCATATTTTTGGGTAAATTTCAAGCAATATACAATAAACGTTGCATCATATATGGCAGACAAACTTCCAGAGGATTCTCTTTACTTGATGTTTGATACTCCTTTAATTCGTTCATCAGTCTGACCTTATCCGTTTTATTCATCAACCCTCCAATTTGACCCAAAGACGGGGGTACTCGTGTGAGTGCAAGTTCAATCACTATTTCAACGACCTATTTATGAACTACTTCAAGGTACAGCTGTCTCCCGAAGAGACCTCTAACTTCGTTTGACAATTGGTAGGGTTTTGGGCTGAAATGCTAGCACAGTTTTCAACAATGTTCCTGGTTGTCAGTTTTTCAACACTTTTAGATCAACAACGTAAAATTCCTTTTAATTTTTCAAAATCAGCTTGTTATCTTTCTGACTCTATGATAATCATCTTAAACTCCTATAAGGTTTTAGAAAAACATGATTATAATGCTTTACAATAGTCTAAGCTCTAGTGATTCAAAAAAACAAAATCATTATAATTATATATTTGTTGTTTTGATTTTCTGGTTTTTAGTGGCATCGAGTGGTACGTATGTAATGATAAAAACACCCATTTTTGAAGTTCAACATTAAAAAATGGTAACAAATTACAATTTATATAAAACTTTAACAGAGTAAGCTTTTATTCATTAAATTATCTTTAAAAAAAACTCTCTAATATTAACAAGTGAGAAGAGACGGACACACATATACATACAAAAACTTAGTGGTATATATTTTGATTTTGCAACAGTTTTGATCGTATGTCATCAACCAATAACTAGTTAATATAATGTTCACCTTCAAGATGACCCTCGTTAAACTTCCTAGTGTAAAATATGCTCTTTCAACATTAAATTAATGTATTTCCCTACATTCATTATTGTATTGGAAAACAAAGGATGTTTCTTGGAATGAGCTGAGTAAGGGGGTTCAATAGAAGGAAACAAACATTTTTTGCTATCATCTGTAAGATCTTACTGGAGGAATCAACAAGATAAATTGGCAGAGTAAACGAAACTTTGTGGCTTATGTATGTAGGCTTACTACCCTGCCCTCACCCATTCTTTTAACACACCTATTTACTGAAAATATTATTTTGTAACTATTAAAAGTTTGAAATCATGCACACAATTTTAACATCATTGGTAGCTAATTCAAGGTTGTGACTCGCTTCAGTGTAAGTTTGGTATAATGCACTACTAAGATGGTAGACTAAAACACCGATAAAGGAAGATCGAGCTTCTAATATCGGTGTAGGTGTATTCAAGGTGTTTTTTTCACCACAAATGCTGGCACACTTTGGCTAAATGTAACAAACCTAATACCTGAAACTATTAGCGTAATTAATACATAGAGTAAACATCTAATCCAAAGAGTCATAAGACCGAGTGCTAAAATAAAATTAATCCAACTTCTTTTTAATCATTCTACTTTGATCCTTATTTATTCCGACAAGAAACTTGTTTATTCCAAATTGTTTCATCATTTTTATTCTTACTGGATCTCCCTTATTTACTCAGACTCTTTCTTCCTTCTTAATTTCCATTCATTTATTCTTATTTATACTAAATTTTTTGTCTTTGTTTATTCCCACTGGTTCTTCAAAATGTTCTTCCTTACTATTCTCATTCATTTCTCCTTTTGTATCCAGAACTTTTTGTCTTTATTTATCTTCGTTGCGTTGGTTCTTGATTAATTTAGTGTAGTTCCTTATTCATACCGACTCGTTCCTTATTGTTTCTTGTGTGATCCTGGTTTGTCTTTCCTTCCATCTGGTTTTCATTCAATTTTTAATAAATCCTACTCCATGCCGACTTTTCCTAGTTAATTTAATCTTCTTCTTTATTTACTACAAATAGTTACATATATATTATGACACATTGATACTTTATTCCAACATAATCATTGTTTATTCTGAACATTTCCTTAATTATTTTGAAAAATTCTCCCATAATTTTTCCGACAAGTTCTTACATATCTATTGTGACTCTTTTCTAATTTATTTCGACTTGTTGCTAGTTTGATTTGACTCGTACCTAATTTATTTCAACTTGTTGCTAGCTTGTTGTGACTCGTTCCTAATTTATTTTGACTTGTTCCTAGCTTGTTTTGACTCTTTCCCAATTTATTTAAATTCGTTAATACTTATATCAACTCGATCCCTAGCCATTTGTAACTGTTCCTTTCTCTAGCCAACCTTTAATTTATTATTTATTCTGATTTATTGCTAATTTATTCTTACACATTTCATAATCATTTTTAAGACTTTTTTATTTTATATTACCAAGCATCCCTTATTTAATCCTATCGTTCTTGTTTTTTATTCAGATTAATTTTATCATAGATTCCAATATGTTCTGGATTTATGTAGAGTATTTTATTACTTATTGTTACTAATTCCTTATTTATTCCTTCTCGTTACACTTTGTATGACCTTACATTCGCCTTATTTATTCAGATACATATCTTATGTATTCTGACATGTTTTTTTATTATTTATGCCAACTCATAATTCCTTATTTTTATCATTTATTCCATTTCACTTTAATCCGTTCCTTTTTAATCTTAATGGTTTTTTCAACACCTTTTTTCTTATTTATAAAATGAAAACTCGTTTCTTACCGATTCGGAAATGGACATCATAATTTTTTACATCTTGTGCCTTATTTATTACAAATATTTCCTAATTTATTCTTCACTATCTGGACTATTCTGACTTGACCTTTATTTATTTCGACTAAAAGAAAAACTCATTTAGTAGAAAGTACAAGGAACGGGATTAAATTTCGACATTGTTAACAAAGATCTGGTCGTTCGAGAAAATTAAATCTCTCTAAAAGTAGAATATTTTTCCAATAGTGATGAAATAAGTCATCTTATGCAAGGCAATAAAGATTTCATGTCTTTAAAAAAGGGTGATTAATATCGTGAACCTTTGCAAAAAAAAAAATTAATATTTTGAAATATAAACAAAATATATATGTTTTATAAAAATAAATATCCCGCAGAAATTATAGGGTTTCAAAATGTGCAGATCTTCGACCTAAAATTATAGTCCAGTTGGAGAAAGTAGTACACATTCTGTTACAAACTGTAAAATTAATAAGTAGTGGAGCACTTTTAAAAAACATAGTATTAGATGACGACAAATCACGTCTAGCTAAAATTATGTGAGTTGTGCCGAAATGTTACCTCAATGAGTATAATTCTTGCCCTGAAACAGAATAAATAAATGAGAAGTGAAAAAATGGAAGAACAATTGATTTAGCATATTGCATATAAATAATGGGTATCTGTTGTCAACTGGGGCTTAGAGACATTTAAGAAACATATGAGGATTAAATCATGACACTACTTTAATGATCTTATTGGAGCCAATCAAAACCAGCATCAATTCATTTCTTTTAATTTAAAAATTAAGAACATTGTTATCAATATAAGTTACTTAAGAAACGTTTCCTTGAGACAAAACCTATTCCTGGAACACAAAAAATACATTGTTTTGTGCCAGTATCAAAAAACTGTTTGAAGGAGCAATATTAGCATTGCTCACTCCCGACAGACATGTACCATCTATTGTTCCCATCAAGACCAGAAAAACTTCCGGTTTCTGTCAAACAAATTTTAATCAAAGTGGAACCAATACCACCCTGCCCAACGGGTAAATAGAATTTGCAATTAATGCTTTGAAATTATTGGTATTCAAATTTAATAGTACACAGGAATATAACGAGTTATAGTTTTAGTATATATTATGTTTTTAATCTATATCTTGTTGTAGGACGGATGGATGGATATATATATATATATATATAAAGAATTTTGTATAAAAACCCACAAAAATTTATATTTTTTTCTTTTACATGGCATTTAACATGCTAAGATTTAATATATATACACATATATGTATTAAATCTTAGCATGTTAAATACCATGTAAAAGAAAAAATATATAAATATGTGTATATGTTTATATACACATATATGTATTAAATCTTAGCATGTTAAATACCATGTAAAAGAAAAAAATATAAATTCTTGTGGGTTTTTATACAAAATTCTTTATTTGTAACTAAAATCTAGGCCATTGAGCATAAATTCTTCTGGTGAGTTTGTGATGAGAAGCTTTGTCCAGGTGTTTTTTGTTTACCACAATTTTATTTAAAATAAATTTGAATGTGATCCCATCGAGATCCCAAAATGAATTTAGGCATGCATACCATTAAGAAATTTGTGAACAAGTGTATTTGCTTCAATATTTTAAGATATTATTTTTTCGAAAAATTGAAATTAAAATCGTATCATGGTGACCCTGAACTTTTAAAAAACCTTTATGTGGTCATGTGATATATAATTTTTAAGCCCAAAGGAAAGCCTTCAAATTGGTTTCTATACCATACCCAAATTATTTCCAAATGAAGAAGATTGATTAAACATGATGGTCGATAACCCTTAAAAATGCAATTTTTCTTTAAACTAGGAAGATTTTCAACACAGAAACTAATTAAGGTGATTCGTCCAACAAGCTTCTCCTAGAATGAATAGTCTATAACATTTTGACAGGGAATTTTTAACATGGTTGAAGGGGGGTGTTGTGTTGTGAAGAGGGGGATGGGCAGGTGGGGTGGGAAAGTAAGTTGGGATTCCCAGCTCTTTGTTCACAACAGTATTGTCATAACACTACCTCTTTTTTCCGCTAATTTAGAACATGAATGGTCACTGCATGCCTCACCCGGGAGTTGTGGTCTTGAGTTTGAATCCCGAATACTAAGATTAAAAGAATATTAATAATTTAAAATAATTAACTTAATACACATGTTGAAAAGTATGTATTGTACTGAATACTACTAGGCCTATATTTACAAAATGTGTCCATAGAAAAAAAAAGTATTACTAGGCAATTTAATTAAATAATTTGAGTGGTGAAGGTTTAAAGGTTATTTTATTATTCTTTTAGCACCGAGTCTCACTATCCGTTCGCGGTATACTCACATGTGCTAATTACGCTATTTAGTTAGGGATTAAGAAAGCTGAATTTGCGTAAAGAGAGAGTGTGGGAAACAATTTATAATAAAACTACCCTCTGTATACCCAACGGAGATCAAACCCCGAACTCGCTGTCAAGTCAATACATTGCAAACAACGTGTTCGACAACAAAATCGTAAACGGAAAATAACAAGTAGTCTATGAAATATTATTTTTTAACCAAATTTATAGCTCTAATAAATACCCACATTTGTGGTCACAAGGTCCAATGCGTCATTCGCATTCCTTGTTCTGCATATAGCTCAAACGGGGAGTGAAAAGCTAAGGAAAAAATTAAGATTTTTTTTTTAGCACCACGTCTTACTACCCGTCGGTTAAACACTAATTTTGTGGATTAAAATTATCATTAGTAAGGTATCAATTTTCTAAGTTGGTCTTTTTTTGTGTTAACCAGGTGTCTGTCAATCATTTTGTCAGTGTATGCATGTGTTCAACCAGTTGGTACAAGTCATGATTTACTTGTGTAGCCAGGCCCCGGGACATCAAGAAATAGTAGATTATGAACCAGTGGTAACAAGGCCTCGGGATATAAATCTATAGAATATTTGCGTATAACCCGAACGGGGTAGCAAGACGTGGTGCTAATCATAATAATAGAATATTGTGAACCATTGGTAACAAGGCCCCGGGACATCAAGCAATAGATTATGAACCAGTGGTAACAAGGCCCCAGGATATAAAACAATAGAATATTATGAACCATTGGTAACAAGGCCCCGGGACATCAAATAATGGAATATTATGAACCACTAGTAGCAAGGGCCCGGAATATAAAACAATAGAATATTATGAACCATTGGTAACAAGGCTCCGGGATATCAAACAATGGAGTATTATAAACCACTGGTACAAGGACCCGGAACAACAAACAACAGTGAGTTCCGAGTTGAAGCTGTAATTCAAACTAAGATTCTTAGTTGATAAGTTGAATTTAAGATTTAGACTGATAGCAAGATCATTATTTGACAACTATAAATGGGTTCAATAATTCATACGTCAAATCATGTGATCTAGAGCTGTACCTTTGATAAAGGCTTATACTATAATATTTATATAAGTTATAGTCTGCACTGACTAAACTGACTACTTTTATATAGTCAGTGCGCGTGGATATGAGATCATGAGCGAGGGACGAATCCTGGATAACTGTGCTAGAACATTGACGCGCTAAGATCCCAAGTTCAATTTTATTCTATCTGAAGTGGTTTTTTTTGCCACATAACCTTCTAACTGCCAGAGGATAGAACAAATTCTAAATATTAAACAACTCTAGAAGCTATCTGGGGAAGTTTTTTTGGGAACTACCGTAAACTAAGAGAAATTCTAAATGCTAAACACCTTTGGGAGCTATCTGAAGTTCTTTCTTTGCAACATAACACCGCAACTGCAGAAGAGTAGTAAAAATTCTAGTACTAAACACCTCTAGAATCCAACTGAAGGTGTGTTTTTTTGCGATATAACTCCATAACTGCCGAAGGATAGGAAATATTCTGAATATTAAACACCTCTAGAAGCTATCAGAAGTGGTTAATGTTTTGCGAAATAACACCATAGCTGTCAAAGGCTAGGAAATATTCCGAATATTAAACACTTCTAGAAGCTATCAGAAGTGGGGTTTTTTGCAACATAACCCCCTAATTAATGAAGGGTAGGGAAAATTCTAAATACTAAACACCTGTAGTAGCTCTATCCAAAGTGCTTTTTATGGTTGCGCGGCTCCCTAATTTGTACTTGTATCTTAATTTTTTATATTGTTTGAATCATAAATAAAGTCATGTATAGTTTGTTCATAAAATTTAGTGGAGGGTTCGACCTAACCCCCCTCTCCCTCCATATGCGGCCTTATACTTACCTGAAAACATTTTAGATCAAATATTCATTGTTTTAAAATTTATAACGATTCGTGTTCGATTTCGCCTTTTTGTATCGTTTTCTTGGTTTTGAGGCACATTTCATTTTTAGGGTTAAACTTAGCCATGTTCAATAAACACGTTAAATTATGATATATTTTTTTAGAAAATGTATAAAGAAATGCAGTATTCATGTGACATTAGATATATTTTCAAAGCTTTTAAAATCTTTCTAATGTTAAATTTATAACAAGTAATAAAAGGGAAACTCATTTTTATACATTCATGAAGTTAATTGTAATAGTCAGATAAACTATAGGTCTAAAATCAATACGCGTTTTGATGTACCAAGAAATGAGTTCCTTTTGACACTTTGAGTTGAAGAATAAAACTTAACACAGTACAATATTATCCAAGTGCCAAATTACTAGAGGAAGGAAAAAGAGACAAAATAAATGTCACAACTCGTCACTCAAGTAGTAAGATGCGGTTCTATATATATAAAGCACTTAAAGGTGAGTCATTAGTCGGAGACCGGGGTAGCCCGATCCTTCCTTGGTCGGCAAGTTTGTTTTATCAGTAGGTACAGTCAAACCAAGAAGTTTCAGGAAATGGCCATAACAAATTTACGTTTACATTGATCAACGTGGTGTACATAATAAAATAAATAGTAGAGTTAGACTAATAATCCAAACAAATTTGAAATAACGACAGTATGTACTACAAAATTATATAAAATCTAAGTATCGGGGTATAAAACGAAAAGTACTTGTATAAGATCATAAATTATGTAATTGTAAAACTATTAAATTTCTTAAAGATTAAAAACTAGTTTTATTTAAGATATTTTAAGTACTTCATTGCATACACTCTATATGCATGTCTAGCAAGAATAAATTTAATCCACATACATGAAATTATCTATATTTGGAGGAATAACAAGTATAGAAAATTTATTAGAATCTTAAAAGACTACTGGTATTTTCATTGAATGGCCCTTTATTTAAAAAATACAAATATAAAACAAAAATAACTATACTAATGGTAAATAAAAGAATAATTTAATTTTAAAGTTCAATGATTACATTTATTTTCAAGTCAAGAAAACGAACAGGAAAATACCGTAAGCAAAAGATTAAGAGTCTAAATAATTGGCTGAAAGAGCTGCTGAAAATGAATTCTAAAAATACATTAACAAAGATAAGTTTACGACCAAAAACAATTTACTTTGTTCCTGGATGTTTGACGTCTAGTGGGACTTTAAAAGTCTAAATACCATACTTTATACCAAATCTCTTCGAAGGAGTGAATTTGGAGCGAACTAATAAAAGCTTTTAAAATACTGGGTATTTATGTCTACCTTACCAAATCATAGCCAAACGGTCTCACACTGCACTGCCACCTGAATTATCAAATGTCAACACACAGGAGAGTAGATAGTCTGTTATTCTTGTGCACAACGCCAATAAATGTTTTAGGCCCGTAGGCCGCAGGCCCTCCTCCATACCCCTAGCGCATAAAGCCTACTGCTTTTAGCTGCTAGTCCTGCTTGTCTTCATCTTGAATAAGGGACTTCTAACCTTCACTCATAATTTTAAGGAACAAATTCTCTCATCCTCTAAAATAATATCCCCTTCATCCATAACCATTATTAGGTCTTATTTCATTCTATAATTTAAACTATTCTCTTTTATCATGTTATGATTTCTAATCGCCATATTTTCTTCACTCTACTTAAATATTTTAAATTTCATCCACCCAATCAGATATTCACCATTCTAAGATAATCGCTTTCTCACTTTATCTCTCATTCAGTAGTCAAATTATTTTATTCTTCTGTTTCTCCATCTGCTGTATCACACCTTTCAAAGATTTCTTCTTTATCTCTTCTTTTCCAAATCCTTGTAGATGTCTTCAAAAACGCTATGAAAATATCAAGTAAGTTGACCATACTTTTCCTCCTCCACACCAAGATCACGTATTTCCCTCACTAACACGATCCATATCACTTAGTAATTTCCAATTTCGTACATGATGTGGCAAACGGTTCTGCAACAACATTGTCCACAGTTTTGTTCCTAACACAGAATAAACCTAGATAATTTTCAAGAAAAATATCCATGGCCACTTCTAAAGTGTGTAGCGTAATTATTGCTAGTCATTTCATACTTTTATACTCTCGTTTAAAAAGATGAGAAATACTCAAAAGATTATTTTCCTTTGAGGTTACTCAGGCTCTCATATTAGCATTGTTCTATAACATCTCATTAGCACCTATCAATTAATCAGATTTTCTTATAATTCCCTTCTGTATCCGAATGTCAACCGGGATGACACCTCCCAGTAACACAACAGCATCATCTAATACTGTCCTGTATGCTTATGTCACCACAATAAGTGACTTCCTCTGCACACTTATACATATATGTGGACTACTTATTATGGTATTGTTCTAGGAATGGTATAGGTAAAATTTAGGGTAAATATACAAGCTATTTTGAAGGGGAAAAGATGGTAACATTTTGAAAAAACGTACCTCAATACACTCAGCGGGATTAAAACTTTTAATATCTTATCACCAGCAAAGAAGACTTATGTTCTTGACCATATGCTCACTGGAGCGGGTAATATCAATACTAATGTCAATGGTGATTTTACTAACAATATTGTATTCACAAATGTATACTTTTGAGATAAAAATGTTTTTATAATATTTTGTTTACAAAACACTTTATTTTTAACATATACATCTTTAATTGAAAAATTTAATCAGACAATGACATGGGAAACAAACCCAAACCGAGGTGGTATTTCGAATATATATTGACAATAAAAGATATCAGGCTCAATTTGAATAGTTATGATCGCTCTCTCCCCAAACTTTGCCTTTCATGTATAGGTATTTAATTATTGTATGGTGTTGACTTCTTCTATATTTAATCTTTACTTTCTCATGGAAAGAGAAAATATTGTAAGAGTTTAAAAATTCGACCTTGCCATTATGTTGAATATTTCATTTTATATACCTCTGAACCCAAAAATGTTTTCTGTATAATTCTGTCTGTACCTCGCTGTGTCTGTATTTATTTGGTGCCACAACCAAAATGGTTTGACGAATTTTTATCAAGCTTGATATCTTGGCGTTAAAGGGTATTACCTTCAACCATCTTTTATATTTTAATTCTAGCCTTTAAAGTTAGGGTTGTTTATTAAATACTGTTTTTAAGATTTGAAATTTTTTTTTCAAACAAATTGCTTTGAAATTAATTTCTGTAGAGTATTTGACACGACAAATAAATCTGTATTCCTATTTTTAAGTAGAAAATTTGTTAAGGATAGTTTACTAACGACATATTTAAAAAAAAAAGTGAATGTTCCTATAAATTTGCTATGATTTTGTTTAAAATGTATATCATAGGAGTGTCTACATGATGAACAACATGTGTTCTTGTTTTTCAAAGCAAAATGGGTTCATGCTAGTGCATATGACTGTTATTGCTTTAATTCAAATTATCTTGAAAATGGCTTTATCTTTTATTTAATTGGATATCCAGGCAGTGTTGTACATAATTAAATAGTAAGCTCTTAGAAAGGGGAGAAGGGAAGGGGTCCGAAAACTCCCTGTTATTTGATGTACCCCATTAGTATAATACTTATAAAATTAATGTGTAAGCCTTTCTATAGGCTAAAAGTCAAGTAAACTTTTGTAACTGACCCCCTCAGGAATTTAGATTTCCACACTCTAACTTATGCAGTATGTATTCCAAATAGTTCCTTATTTATTTGAACTAGTTCTTCCCTTAATGGTATTATTTCATATTTGTTCCAAATAATATTTATTTATTTTGACTCAGTCCTTATTTATTCAGACTCGTTTCTTATCGATTCCGGATCGATCACCCTCATTTGTTCTGACTCTTCTCTTAAATATTCCAAATCATTCCTTCTTGTTTTTTGTTCTGACTGTTTGAATATTTATTCTGACTATCCCCTATTCATACCGATTCGTTCTTTTTGATATTTTGATTCATTCCTAATTATTTACTCAAACTATTTTCTGCTTGTTTATTCGCAATTGTACCTTGTTTTCAAAATTCCTATTCATTGTATATGTAGATAAAGTCTGTTCAGCATGGGAATTGTTTTCTGAAAGGCCTTTTTCCCTGGCAGAAATCTATTATATAGTAGAATATGGGTATAAAAAAGACCTTTAAGAGAGTAATTCCTAAAGTGAATGGGATGTATTGACTCATACAATATAAATTATTATTACTTGATACTTTTCTATTCTTACTCATTTAATATTTATTCTGATTCAATACGTAATCCATTCTGATCAAATTATTACTTTTCCGACTTGATCCTTATTTAATCTGACTTTTACACTTTTATTTCCCTCTTTTTATTCTTTATTTATTCAGACTTGTTCCTTATTTATTTTTACCCGTTTTTGATTTAATGAAATTCATTCCTCCTAATTAAGTCTTGACTCTTTTCATCTTAATTCCTACTTGATCTATATATATTGTGACAAGTTCCTTAATTATTTAAACGCTATACTTCTTATTTACTCTCACAAATTTATTGATAATTTTGAATTGTTGATTATTCATTCAGACTTTTTTTTAGTTAAAGAACCTCATATAATTATTTTTATACCTATTCGTTCCTTATCTATAACGAGTGGTTCTATATTTATACCAACTTGATGATATAGTGAGCTAATTTGAAAATACAGCATGTGGATCATTCTTAAGTGTTAACAGAAACATTTTTCGAAAACTTTATAGCATAGAACTACAATGACAATGTGGATTAACTCTTTCAGTCAGTCAAAGATATGGGGTGAAATTGTTGCTTAAAATTCATTTCTTGGACTATCATTTAAATTTCTTCCGCAAGAACCTCAGCGAGGAACATTTCCACCAAGACATTTTGATCATGGGAAAGAGGAGTTCTGTATGATCGCAAACTATTGCTGGCACTTAAGAGGGATGTTTCAGAAGCTAACTATAATAGAAAATTATCAACTATAACTTTTTAGTTTGTATTAATAATGTTTTAAAAGTACCGGTATGTGATTAAATACTTTTTTTCAGAATTAGACTATTATATCACTAAAAATCCATGCATGGTAGAAAAAAACTAGTTACATATTTGAATTCAGCATAAATATACTATCAGAGTCAAACTTTTCTTTCTGCCAAAAATATGTTTAACTTTGTAAAAAAATGTTATTGTGTAAGTAAGTGTAGGGAAATACCGCATAAACCATTAGTAATTTATGTAACGGAAACTTGGCCTTTGGATAAAAGAGAAATAAAGTGAAGGCATGGGAATGAAGTTTTTGAGGAACATGCTAGCTGTCATCAGAAGAGATAGGATTAGGAATGAAGCTGTAAGATCTAGAGTTGATGTACATGAGATAGTAGAGGAAGCTAGGATGAGATGATATGGACATGTAATTAGGATGGTAAGGGAGAGGATTCCAAGAAGATTATTGAATAAGAAGTATGTAGGGAAGAGACAACAACGAGGACCAAGAACAAGATGGAAGGAACCGACAGCAACAAGTGTGCAAGTGAGAGGAGCAGAGTAGAAGAGAATACAGGAGGGAGATGAGGCATTTTACTAAACAGAACCGGCCACAGGCTGGAAACAGTTCCTTATGATGATGATAATATTGTTTCTCACTCTTTTATTATTTTCTGTGCTGTTATTTATCTATTCTCAAACATTCTTCTTAAAATATCCCAACTCATTCCTAATTTATCAAGACTAGTTTTTTATTCAATATATATATATAGACTAATCCTTATTTATTCCAAATCATTCCCTTTTAAATATTCTGACTAATTGATTTTTAAATTCGACTAATTCCGTATTTATTCTGACCACTTCCTCTTTAATGTTCGTTCCTTATTTTACCTGACTTATTACTTATTCATTTGGAATTTTAACTTATTTATTCTGATGAGCCTTTATTAGTTGTAATTTTATACTTTTTAATTTTGATTACAATCTTTTAATAATAATACAATCTTACTTATTCGGAATTGTTTCTAAATCATTCTGACTCAATATTTATTTTGACTCAATCTTCGCTATTTATCGCGCCTTGTTATAATTTATGTATGCCAAATCTCTCCCTACTATTTATTTCTACAAGTTCTTTATTTATTTTTATCTGCCCCATAATGAATCGATGATTTCATTATTAATTCCAACTAATTCAAACTATATTTTATTTTTCTGACTTAATAATCCTAAACTATTCCGAATAATTTATTGATAATCCTGACACTATAATTTATTATTCCAACTAAATCCTCCATATTTATTCGGTCTTGTCTTTCTTTATTAATTCCAATTCGTCTCTTATCTATCTTACTCATTACTATTTGTTTTAAAAGCCGTTTTTAAGATATTCCAAAAATTTCCTCGTGTATACATGAGTTGATCCGTATTAATTCCAATTCTTTATTCCAACACGTTCCTTATTTATTTAATTTAAATGACTGCATGAGTGTCCATATTTACGATAATGCCACAGTATGGTCGTAGCTAAGCGGAGAAGGTGTATAGGACACGTTCTTACTTGAATTTTCTTCTTGGCCTTGTTTCTTAATGATAGATGGATGAAGTCCTTTAATAAATAACCTGTTTGGAAGGTGTTTGAATAAATAAGGGAAGCGTCTGCATATATGAATTAAGGTCCACAAATTTGGTGGCGATCTAAACTCAATTAACCTCATCAGGCTCCTATCCATTGGTGAAGCCTGATAGCGCCTTCTAGCCTTTGCATAGAAGCGTGATGAGTGGTGTCTATTGTCAGAAAAAATGAATGAATCCTCAAAACCCCAGAAGAACGACTTACCAATGTATCTCTACCATCCTCTTGAGATGGATTTCTAGAAGATGAGGCTGGTTCCCTGGAAATGGATGATTCCCTGAAAGGGGCTGGTTCCATGGAAGTGGCTGACTGACTGGAGGTGGCTGACTCCCTGGAGGTGGCTGAATCACTGGAGGTGGCTGACTTTCTGGAGGTGGCTGACTCACTGGAGGCGGCTGACTTTCTGGAGGTAGCTGACTTTCTGGAGGTGGCTGACTTTCTGGAGGTGGTGACTTTCTGGAGGTGGCTGACTTTCTGGAGGTGGCTGACTTTCTGGAGGTGGCTGACTTTCTGGAGGTGGCTGACTTTCTGGAGGTGGTTGACTGACTTGAGGTGGCTGACTGACATGAGGTGGCTGACTGACTGGAGGTGGCTGACTCCCTGCAGGTGGCTGACTCACTGGAGGTGGCTGACTCCCTGAAGGTGACTGACTCCCTATTGGATTTACTTACCAATTGTTCTATCTTGTAATATTCACACGCCTTCATTAAAAGATAACGAGTCTTCTCATCGAATACAGATGTTTTCTTGATGTGAGCAACAGCTTCTTGAGTCAACATCATGGACTTGGAATGCACCATACTGAATGAAGAACCTTGTTGACCTGACACGGAAGGTTGACTGGACCGACTGGACGATCTTACAATGTTACCATGAAGAGGAGTTGTTCCTGATGATGACGCTACCAGTTCAAGAGAAGAAGCGTCTTGTTGGCTCAATCCGGAAGGTGGCTGACTTAACAATGTTCTCTCAGATGGGTCTTCTTGTCTTGATAGGGAAGGTGACTGACCTACTGACCTATACTTACCATTCCGTTTAAGGGTCCTCTTGTTCTTTTGTACAATGGTGGCGGCCGTCATTTCCCCTGGAAAAAAATGTTCATTGCGAACAGGTTGAGTGGACGATGGCATCCCATCGTCCGGGCACCCAGCGGTGTTAGGGGTGCCCCTTGTCGCTCACCATCAACTGCAACAAACCGTCATCAGAACAATATTATATTGAGTAGGAAAAACTATTTAAGTGTTGATAAAGTATAAAGCTTGCTTTTACAACTAATGGTTTTATAAAAAAAAAGGCTAAAAGTTGGCTAGAAAAACGTTTAATAGTTTTGCTGATATTTAGAATAGTATGAAGAGAACTATTTGATTGGTGGTTTTTGGAGAGCTTATTGTAAAAAAATTGCTACTAAGTACTTCTATATTAAGCTCAATTGAAAAGATTTGAATAACCAAACCAGTCAAACCTGTCTAATTATAATGATTTCTTATTAAGGGCAATAAACGTTACTCAATTTCTTATATTACACACAAATGACAAACGTGTTTTAAATAAACCACCAATAAATATTACGGTTATTGGATCTTGAGTGAGTCTACATACTCCCATGATCATAACAAATAATTAAACCCCAACAAGATTTATTATTCACTTCTGAAAATATATGACATTTGAAAACGGTAAATTCAGGTTTACCAAAGGTATGAATTCCAACCATTAAACTACGTGTGTTTTCCAAGAAAAAATTCTTTGCTGCATGTATAATGGTCTAATATAATAAATGATCATATAGTTCATATCTCAAAACAAACAAAAGTTTCATCTAAAGAGGAAAACAAAGTATTATCAACTGACCCTCAGCTTTAAACCACATCTTATCTACCAGACAAAACAACTTAGCTAACAGTATTCGTACCCTATCAACCAGTATATTCATCAAACCGTATTAAATTCCCATCAACCTTTCTCTATATTAACCCGTAATCACATCCTATCAACTAGTCTCCACATCAACCAGTATCAACATCCTATCAACCAGTGTCCACGCCCTATCATCCATTCTCTTATTCTATCAAGGCTGTTAGCTTTTAATTTTGTCCCAGATAAAATTGTATTATAAATGATTATTTTAGTCAAGATCTGCACGAAATAAAGGCTAACCCCTCCTGATCCATCCCATTTATGGCTGCCATATTGGAAAAATGGTGAATACAGTGTCTTGTAAGGAATAAAAGATGAAATCAATAATGGTTTGATTAAGTCCTATTTATTTGTTAAATTTGGCACAGCAACATCTTTCTTTGCTATGACGATAAAGAAAAAGCATCAATTATTTCATCATTAAGAATTTACTCTAACAGGTCTTTCTCTGAAGCTAGAACCATAAGGTTCGAAAGCCATGCATCTCCCATCGCAGACCTGAGCCTGATTTTTATTATTCTAACTCGACTCAGAGCTCTTTCATCCGAACAACTGGTTATGGCCAAAGATAGCGAGGTTGTATTCACAACTTTCAATCTATTGAAGCCTGAAAAACTAATCAAGCACCCATAAGGTTTTAAAAAAAAAACCTTGTCACACAGAAACTCTTAATCTGTTAAGATTTATTTTATGTTTCACTTTCAGACACATCATCAACGTCCATGCTTGTTTTCCTTTCAACATGATCCTTTATCTAAGCTGTGTCTTTAGATTTCTCAATTTACGTGGAACAAATCATCAATTGATATGCTTGAATTATTGGCAAAATACATTTCATTGGATGTGTTTAACTCTTCACTTACAATAATGTGGTTCCAATCGTAAAACTCACAAAGTCTTTCTATGATTTCAGGGGAAACATTATTTGCGTTGTTTCTAAAACTCTTGTATATGTGATATAAACCATTTATTTTACCATGTCTATGCTATGGTAAGAAAGTCTATCTGTAAGCAACTTAAATACAATTCAATTTTTTTTATTTAGCTCAATAATAGGTTCATCTATACCCAATTAATCAATAATCATTTTTCTTCTTCTAAACCTATTTGGAGCTAAACCATGGACATAATGATTTTTAATAAATTTTCAGCCTCTCACATCACATTAGACCATTCCTCAACCTTTCGCAAGCTACTGATATGAGTTTTGATATTTTTTTATTATAGCTTGTACACCATCATAGTCCAACGCCTTACTCTGTAAGCTTACTGTGACTGTATGCATTACTTTAAGACCAGTGTCTTTTCTAACACTTAATCCCTTAATAATAAAGAATGGACATTTAATACTTAAGTAGGCCTAATAAAAACTGATGTATAAAACAATTACATATATATATATATTACCCACATACATAATTGAATATTAATGAACTTATTAAAATAAAATAAATGAGGAAATTAGAATTAATATAGTAGGGCGAGGGAAAACAAACAAAAACAAATATTAAGGCACACACACACATTCATATGTCATTATACTCAGCTTAACATATATTCAAACATGATCGATATAGCAAATAATTTAAAAATAAAACAATGCTCTTAATAGCTAAGAACTATATACAGGTGAGCACAAATGATCTTTAAACTTTCGAAAAGTTATAAGAACGGAAAGGTGCACCCGATTAACTAGAAAAATTTTCCAGGCGATACAGAAACCCTGGAAGCTTTTTTCGCAGTTTAAAGTGATTCGATATGTGCTCCTCCATTAACACGGCAGAAAACGTTTCGCACAATTTGTTTACTGTGTCGGCGGTGACGGACTCAACGATGGCTGTGATTCTCTGCCTCAGCTCCAGCAAGATCGTAGCAGAGGTGTGACAAATATTTTGTCTTTCACATAACCCAACATAAAGAAATCGTATGGGGTTCAGTACGGTGATTGAATTGGCTATCTGCCCCACGACAACTCGTCGGCACGGTCACGACCAAGCCAGCTCCCAGAGATATGTTTGTTTGTTCATGTACAGCCAACCGGAAGTGAGGCGGTGCCCCATCTTGATGGAAGATGAATTAGTTTGATTCTTCTTCAAATAGAGGCAGATGCCAAAAGTACGCATGTCGAGGTAGGAATGACCTGTGACTGGTTTTTCTATTAAAAATAAGGGTGCGTAAGCCTTCACCCTCAATATAGAAGAGAACACAATCACTTTGGGGTAACCTCTAACATATTAGTTGCGTATATGTTTAGTAAAAAATTGATGGTAATGTAAATACCGATAACATTGTCTGTGTATTAACAACTTTATGGTAATGTAAATACAAATAAAATTGTCTGTGTAGTAATAACGTCATGGTAATGTAAATACAGACGAAATTGTGTGAGTAGTAACAAATTTTGGTAATGTAAATAAAGACAACATTGTCGGTGTAGTAACAATTTGATGGTAATGTAAATACAGATAACAATGTGTGAGTAGTAACAACTTGATGGTAATGTAAATATAGACAACATTTCTGATTAGTAACAAATTATAGTAATGTAAATAAAGAGAACATTGTGTGAGTAGTAATAACTTATGGTAATGTAAATACAGACAACATTTTGTGAGTAGTAACAACTTATGATAATGTAAATACTTTCAACATTGTCAGGGTAGTAACAATTTATGGTAGTGTAAATAAAGACAACATTATATGTGTAGTAACAAATTGATGGTAATGTAAATACATATAACATTGTCTGTGTAGTAACAACTTGGTGGTATTGTAAATACAGACAACATTGTCTGTGTAGTAACTTCTGATGGTAATATAAATAAAAATAACATTGTCTGTTTAGTAACAACTGATGGTAATGTAACTACAGATAAAGTTGTCTGTGTAGTAACAACTTGATGGTAATGTAAATACAGATAACATTGTGTGAGTAGTAACAACTTATGGTAATGTAAATAAAGACAACGTTGTCTGTCTTGTAAAGTCTTGATGGAAATGTAAATACAGATAACATTGTATTGGTAGTAACTACTTGATGGTAAAGTAATATAAGACAACATTGTCTATTTAGTAACAACTGATGGTAATGGTAATGTAAATACAGACAAAATTTTTTGTGTAGTTACAACTGATGGTAATGTAAATACGGACAATATTGTCTGTGTATTAACAACTGATATTAATGTAAATACAGACAATAATTTCTGTGTTGAAACAACTGATTTAAGGTAAATACAGACAACATTGTCTGTTGAAATGACAACTGATGTTAATGTAAATACATACATCATTGGTGTGTAATAACAAGTTTGATGGTAATTTAAATAGAGAATATTGTGGATAAGTAACTATTGTTGGTAATGTTAATACAGACACATTGTGTGTATGGTTCAACTTGATGTAATTTAAATACATAAACATTGTGTGTATAGTAACAGTTTGATGGTAATGTAAAGACAAGAAACATTGTGTGAGTAGTAATAGCAATATGGTAATTTAAATACATGCAACATTGTGTATGTGTAGTAACAACTGATGTTAATGTAAATAGAGAAAACAATGTGTGTGTTTCGTAACACCTGATGGTAATGTAAATAGAGACAACATTGTGTGAGTAGTAACAACTGATGGTAATGTAATAGAGACAACATTGTGTGAGTAGTAACAATTCATTGTAATATAAATATAGACAACACTGTTTGTGTGTTGTAACAATTAAGGCTACGGCCAGGCTTGCAACCAGGACGCTGCGACCAGGACGATGCGACCAGGACGCTGCGACCAGGTCGCGGGGAATGCTTTTTGTTGGTCCCGGCCACGCTTGCGACCTGGTCGCAGCGTTTTATGACCAGATTTGTTACTGGCCATAGTAGTATCTAGTTATATGAAGATAAAACGTACATCTAAAAAATACGGTTTCCACCCATTAATAAGGACGGGGAGATCGAGGTTCGAATATCGGTCGGGTGAAATGGGGGTGGTTTTTCCTAAATTGTTTTCCACTCTCCCTCCACGCAAATGCGGCTTCACTTCCTTTAATTCAACCTTCCCAACTCCTAATCCATTATAGTAATTAGTACTTAGGCTTATAACCAAACGGGTAGTAAGACCTTATGCTAAATAATAATAATAAAAACACCCCATTAATATGCAGAGACGTACTTATGGGCAGTTTCATACCTTATTTATTGAACTCAGAAATGCTGAAGATAGATTATTTCAGTCTTTTAGAATGAGTGTAGCTTATTTGACGAACTTTGCTCATATGTCAGAGAGGGCATTGAGAAGCAAAGAACGAGAATGAATAACTCGATTCCAGTGGAAGAAAGAGTGGCGGTCGCATTGAGGTAATATGAGACATGGATAAACAACATTTTTTACAGTAGCAATGCCCTGTAAAATTTACTTGAAATTGTGTATTAAAAAAATACAGGTTTTAAAGACTGAATTTTTTTTTTTCTAATTGTTAGAAGGGTTACTAAACACACTAAACACACTTGACTCGCTCTCATGTTCAAATGTTGTTGATTGCTCTTCGTTGTGTTGGTGATGAAATGCTTGAGATACTGGTGGTCGCTAGGTTGATGGGTAAGTGATGATAATTGGTTGAAAGACATTGTTTGGCTTTGGTCAGCATATACATGATGGTTGAAGTGTTGAAGTGTTGAAGTGTTGAAGGGTTGAAGGGTGGTGGGTGGTTGTGATTTACATATGGAGGATGGTTGAAAGTAGTTACTTCATTTATATAATAGCTCGGTATCAAACATTGTTATTTACAGTACCCTCTACCAAGTGTTAAACTTCAGACGGGCGGGAACCGGGAAACACTGGGCGGTTTGCAAGGAAGTTAGTGAAAATGCTTAGTGGAGGAGTGATAGTGTGGTTCCGAGCACCTTATCGGTCGACATTTTAACCTAGGATGACGCAAGCAAACCCAGACAAGTGTCTCCAGTGTTCTCGCGAAAGGCTGCGACCCGAACGCAAGCGTGGCCACCTCCATAAGAAATAAAGGCGAGCGTATTTGTCGCTGCGACCTGAAAACGCTCACGAAAGCGTTTTAAAATCTGTCGCTGCTGCAGGTCGACAAGCGTGGCCACCCTCATAAGAATCAATGTAATACACTACTGCGACCTGGTCGTGGCGACCAGGTCGCAAGCCTGGCCGGGGTCTAATGGTAACGTAAATACAAACAACATTGTTTGAGTAGTAATAACGTCATGGTAATGTAATTACAGATAACATTGTTTGAGTGGTAATAACTTATGGTCATGTAAATACAGGCAACAAATTTTTGTAGTAACAACTGATGGTAATGTAAATACAAACAACATTGTATGATAAGTAATAAAGTCATGGTATTGTAAATACAGACAACATTGTTTGTGTTATTTTATGCTATCGATGTGACTATAATATTATACACTTTCTTGCATAGCATTTTGTACATTCATATTTGTCGTATATGTAATTAGCTTTAGATATGTCTGACAGCACAGTCTGTCTTAAAAAACCAAATTACTTAATTACTTTCGAATACTGCCACATTTAAGTGTTTCTACGTCTATTTCATTTCTAATTATTTATTTGAGATAACAAAGTATCTCTTTACTTATTAATCTGGAAATCTTTTCTAAATGGTGAAATCTTCCTAGGCAATAACCATTGCATTTACTTCAAATAAACTAAATAAAATTTAATTGTACAATAAATAAAATATTAATAAATAAAATGATTTGTGTCTGTTTAAATTATTTTTGATTATACTATGTTCAGATAACATTGAATTTGTAACAACGTGATGTTCATGTAAGTACAGATAATATTATATGTGTAGCAACAATTTGATGTAAAAAATCTAAATACCTTATTGATGCACTTTGTGACTTACCGTGGCGTAAATTTCGGCGAACCAGGCGTGCCCGGATACTGCGAAACGCTCCACGGACACGCCAGCCTAGCCCTCCGCAAAATCCACCGAAACATCCGTTGCTCATTTTTGTATTAATAATTAATTTCACTTAATTTCTTGTTCACAAACTCAATCTGACATGTTTTATAGTGCTCCGAGAAGACACTACAAAGATTTATATTGCTATGCGACGGCTATAATTGCAATAAACAATTGAATTTATAGAGAAGAGCACTCTGAGTAGTTCTGGGGTATAATGACATCGATATAAGCAATGAATTCCGCAATATGCCATTATGGGGGTATTACGTCAGAGCTTACAATTATTTAATATGGAAAAAATTGAATTTTACTCGTTAATACGTATGCATTTATAACTAAATAAATTATATAAAGAATGTTTATGTAATCATTAAAGCTTAAAATGTCCGAATATTAAAGTGAAAGTCCATAAAAATAGCACAACTTTAATTATTTACCACCTAAGTATGGAAAGTTTTGGCGGCAACTCAAAATCGAAGCGTCCTTCCAAAATGATGTTAAGGTAATATTAGATGTCATTATAAGATAGATAGTTCCCTGATTAAAACGAACTATTGTGTAATAGTTGCAAAGTAATAAATATTGCTACATCATTATTACATGTTTAATGTAACAAAATGTATTATTAGTTTTTGTTTATGACAGTTATGAAATATTATAATCAGCGGCGGTGAATCTTATTTGTGTGTGGAAAGTTGAGGGTGTAGATTTAAAGACTTTATTTATATTATCGAATACCTCTTCCCCTTTCTTCCCAGAGCTGTAGATCTTAGACCAGGGGGTGAGGCCAGGGGGTGGTGTAAAAAAAAGATATATTGCTTTAAACAGCCCAAATAGAAGACCATAGAAATAGACCGTTTGCGCTATTATTATTTTTAGACCATTACCTAAATTTCTGGAATGACATAATTTTTAGAAGAGGGTTTGTGCCCTTTCTCCAAATGGCTATATCTGAAGTTCACACTCTATCGAAGAGAAAGAAGTATTTTTCACCGTTATTAATTAAATAGGTGAACCGTCATTCTGAAATGTGTTGGTGGGAGAAATTCTTTCACTTTAATAAGTGGGGTTTCCACCCCCAGGGAACAACACATTTGAAAATTATGAAGATGTGATTTCTTAGTTAAATTGTCTGGTTTGGAAATACTTTAAATATAAAAGTGTTTTGAGAAAATCTTAATGTCTGGGGACGGGTATAAGGGGGGGGGGGGATAGCTTCCCGCGTGCACAACTCATCCTAAAAATGAAGTGGTAGTGATTTCTTTGCTAAAATCATTTAGGATGGACACACTTTCAATATAAAAGTGGTGTCTAAGAAAATTGGACTTTTAGAGGGTATTGTCCCACAGGTGCGATTACTCATCAAATAATGATGGAAATGGGATTTATTTGCTTAAATTGTTTGGGATGAACACACTTTCAAAGGAAAATTGTTTTATGGAATAATTATAACTTGGGGGTTTTATACCCCCCAGTCACAACTTTTCAGCTAAAAATTGATTGATATTTAATGTATTCGCTAGCATTCTTATGGTTGGACACACCTTAGATATAAGAGTTATTTGAATTTATGAAAATGTTAAACACTTACACGCTGGTGGTGAGGCCATTGAAACTTCACCAGAAAATATCTACTATTTAAAGCTATATTATTTCTTCACTGCAACTAAATAGACCACCTAATAAACCAAGAAAAAATCTTAAATTGAATTATTATTGAATAAATAAACCAAGTTTTATGTACTATCATTGTAGTATGAGCAAGAAAACCAAGTGAGAGCTTTTCTTGTCATTATATTGATGTTGCATGATGAGAACTGCTAGTCAAAGTACGTTAAGGGTTAAAATTAAACTATTTTAAATGTTATTTTGAGTATTTCCACCCCCACCCCAATAAACACATTATTTACAGTAATGTTGAAACCAACATACAAAAAAAAAAGAGTCAAATGGTATAATATTGCAATTGTAGACAAAAAATAATTTCCAATTTCCAAAATTCATAGCACCGATTAATTTAATTACGGATAGATAATCAAATACTGTCAAATGTGGTTGCTTTTTTACAGAAAACACCATATTTGTCGAATATTTCTAAACTAAGCCGTGTACAATCATTGTTGTATTTTTAAAACCATAGGACAAGTTTAATCTATCAATATATTAGTAATTAAAAAATGGACCTGTCAATTTTTACCTGATAATAATTTTGTACGCCTTTTCAAAGTAACCCCGTAGGTTACTTTGAACACATATTTAAAAGCATTGCGACAGACACACTATTTCAGTTAAGACTTTGTTTAGTAAATAGCTGAATAGAGGGGAATTTGATGAACATTTTGCTATAATTAACCTATATATAGACTTTGATTAAAAATAAATTGATCAGGATCAAGAAAATTGAGCGACTTACCTGATTTTCCACAAACTGTTTTATTAAACATAAGGTAGGATTCTTGTTACATTTTAAACATTGTAAATACATTAAATTGTTCATAAACACTAAAGTATTAAAAAAAACTTTTGGGTATATTTTTCTTTCCGTTTTCTTAAAATTATAAAATTCACACTCTAAGCTATATGCAAGATGTTCTCATTTCACTGTCAATCCTTAATCCAAGTTCAAACCAGCAAATGCAATGATGTTAAACTTCATAATGTCACTATTGTTTGCTGTGGGCTCTGGAGGTACTTGAATGATATCTTATTCTTCAATATCTGGCCAAATAAAACCACCGAGAGTATCTATGGTAAATTTAACTATGAACCCAGTTGGAATTTGTTCTCTCACCTGTCCAACAAAATGTTTCTTAATCTTCTTCAATAAATTTTGAACATGTACCCCGGAAGTTAATTTTACTGGTAAAACACTAGGTCTTGAATCAGATGACAAAATAGAAACATCCATAAATGGTTCTACATCGGACGACATATCGGAGTCGTCAGCATCAGAGATAGATGGAATATCACAAGTGGGAGTTTTTTTTACTTTGTTTTTTTTTATTACCAGCCACTGTGGAGGTACCATAAGTTGTGACATTTATTGATTTTTTGTATTCCTCAAAACCAATACTGCAGCCCGGTTTTACAAATAAATTTGTCATTTTTTATGCCCTGGCTTTTGGACCTTTGCGCATTTCACTTACTTAGCATTGTCATTAAAACCTTTTCCATTGTCATAGGAGGAGTATGAGCCTGGTCAAGATCATCTTCGAAGTTTGGGCTTTTCTCAGCAGTTGCTGCATGATCAGGAAGCTTATTCAAAACAAGTTTTCTACCAAATGGTTTAATACCAGGGCAAGTAATGACATTATACTGTATTTTGCTTTAGGTAAACACCCACAACATAATGTGTGCAAACGATTGGACCTCGGTAGGAGATGATTTGTACACACTTGGTGTACATATTACTTTTACATGACGAATAAGTCAAAAAATTAATTTCATAAGGTTACCGCTTTGAGGTTACTCCTACAAAGCCATAGCGGATGAAACAAGAATTTTACTTTTATTGCGACGTCATTTGTACCCACAACGTTTGAGCTGGACTCAACCAATAAACGATGTGGCCGTGACGTCACTAAAGGTAGAGGTAATCAATTGTTTATTGTTGTTTACGTTTAAGCTAACTTATCCACGATGAAATAACTGGTATCAATAGCTATGAAACTGGAAAATAAATTTAAAATATTTTTATATTTGGTAAACTAAAAAAAATAGTATGATAGTCATTAAACCTACAAATTTGGTTGAATATTCATTATTTTGGGACATTGTTTTCTACTTATAGTAGAGAAAATGAAACCTATATTTTATGACTAAAATAATTAAGAAAATAAAAAGCACTAGCGGAGATTTATGATATGTTTTAATGTATTTTATTGTAAAAGTATGTACACTAGAAAATGTTTGCTTTGTAAAAAAATGTGCTTTAACAGGAGTGTTTGTATTTTGCTTGTAAAATTATTGTGTTAATTATAATATACATAATAATGGTATATGTGAGTTTTGTATTGGTGCTCCTTGATTGTTTTTATCATTGATACTTTAAAACAAGGGTTACTAATCTATAGAGTAGCGCTGAGGGCAGTATTTTTTTATATAAAGTCCACCTAAATTAGGGTGGAGAGAGAATACTGTGACAAATCGCATTTGAAAATCTACCCCTGCCGAACGTAGCTGAGATTGGAACTTTGACCTTCCAGTCAACGGCAGTACAGTCTATTGATGCCTTAGACAATATGACCACCCATATGCACCGGTATTGGTAAGGGTTACATGGGTGGCATGAGTACACTCCTCCCTCATAGTTTTCTTAAGTGTATGTGTGTATGTGTATGTGTATTTTGTGTATGTGTATGTGTATGTGGTATGTATGTGTATGTGTAGGGTGTGTATGTGTATGTTGTTGTATGTATGTGTATATGTGTGTATGTGTATGTGTGTATGTGTGTATGTGTGTATGTGTGTATGTTGTGTGTGTATGTGTGTTATGTGTGTATGTGTGTATGTGAGTATGTGTGTGTGTATGTATGTGTGTGTATGTATGTGTGTGTGCGTGCGTGTATGTGTATGTGCGTGTGTGTATGTGTGTATGTGTGTGCATGTGTGAGAATGTGTGTATGTGAGTATGTTTGTGTGTATGTGTGTGTATGTGTGTGCGTGTATATGTAAGTATGTGTGTATGTGTGTATGTGTGTATGTGTATGTGTATGTGCGTGTGTGTGTATGTGTGTGTATGTGTGTATGTGTGTATGTGTGTGTACCAGGAACATCTAGTTTGCAGATCATGAAGCTATGAAATACAAACATTGAAGCTAATGTCTTTGTGTATGTGTATGTGTAGCACATATATGCACTTTATACATTTCCTGTTACCACATTGTTTTACTATTAATCCAGAATATTACGCATTTAAATAGGATAAAAGTGTAAGGGCGATTAGGGTAGTATTCATAACAAATGTACCATCATTTATGCGTGACGAGAGTGTAAAATCATTCAGAAAAAACACTCTTTGTACCCTTAACCAGTATTCATACCCATACCATCCCAAATATGGCTTTATTATTTATTATGTCAAAGGTAAAACCAGTTGTTATAAAAATGTTTTCCCATCCTGTATTTTAAATTTTATTAATTACGAGAGAATCAAACAAATATGAGGTACTCATAATTAGTTAATACTTTTGGTTATTTTCTTTTAAGTTACTGGATTTATAGAGATCAACAACATGTGTTTTGAATAAGTTGAAAGATTCATATATTTGATTAATGCACTTTAAAATAATTATAAAGTTCAACAGAAAGAATGAAAAACGGATAGTATACAACACAATTACTCTACCCGTGAATGTGAAGCATGGTCTCTCATTCTGTGACAAGATATTAAATTGATAGATTATGTGAACAAAGTACTGAAAAATATGTTCGGATCCGAAAGGAAATAAATCTAAACTTGCTCGTTACTAAATAATATTTTTTAGCATCGCCTCTTACTATCCGTTCAGGCTATACGCTTTAAGTACTAATTACGCTAATGGATTAGGAATTGGGAAGGTTGAATTAGAGGAAGTGAACTCGTATTTGCTTGGAGGGAGAGTAAAAAACCATTTAGGAAAAACCACCCCCAGTTCACCTGACCGAGATTCGAAACTTGTTCTCCCCGTCCTCAGCAGTCGAGCTTAACACGACAAGTGCGTTAGCCAACTTATGCGAACAAAGTACTGAAAATTATGTTCGGATCCGAAAGGATTTAAATCTAAACTTGCTCACTACTAAATAATATTTTTAGCACCGCGTCTTACTATCCGTTCGGGTTATACGCTTTAAGTACTAATTACGCTAATGGATTAGGAATTGGGAAGGTTGAATTAGAGGAAGTGAACCGCATTTGCGTGGAGGGAGAGTAGAAAAACATTTAGGAAAAATCACCCCCAGTTCACCTGACCGAGATTCGAACCTTTTTCTCCCCGTCCTCAGCAGTCGAGCTTAACATGACAATCGCGTTAGCCAACTAGGCCACAGAGGCGGGTCTCGCTACTAAAAGATCATACTAGGTTGGTTGTGCATTCACAGCAAAGGGATAATATTTATTGTTACGACACTATCTTACAAACTTTCTGTTATTGTTTATTATGGATTGAAATAACATTTTCAGAAATAAGTTTAGAGTAAACGAACCTATGAGTTAGTTTTCCTCATAAAAACAAACACATCATCTTCCAATAAATATTAAAAATTAAACAATTAGTTACGTTTAATCCACCCGTAAACTATTTTATTTGTAAAATATAAATATATTCTTTTTTATCGCGAAAAATAATTCTCAGATACTCATTTATACAAAGTATATTTCGAAAAATTTCAAACTTTCTATATTTTGTCACATAAACTAATAAATATACATATATTATTGACCAAGTGAAATAGTCACCTGAGCTTTTTCCCCTCCTCCCTAAAAGATCAAATATTTACAAAATTCAACAGCTAACAGTGAGCTACTATAAAATTAATTTTTGTAGAAATATAAATATATAGTGCCTATAGACTATATAAAAAAATTAATCATCAACTCTACCTATGTAGCAAGCCTTACTTTCAAATATAGGCTTATATATTCCAAACTTGTATCTAGAAATATAAAAAATAACTAAATAAATATTTAATATTTAATTTACCAATTTAAATTTAATACAAAAAAATTAATATGTTTGAATTAATAAAGAAAAAAGTTTTATCTGAAGTTTCCAAATAATAAATCTTATAAGAATTTTGAATATAATGGACGGTAAACGATATAAGACAGATAGAATGCGAGGGTTGAACCTGGATAGTTAGCGTAGAATCCCACCACCTTACCCTACATGTTCCGAGCAAAAAAAGATATTTATAATATATAAACATTGAATCTAATGTCTTAGTTACTCATGAGTGAATCAAAAAATTAATTTTTTACATTTAATCCATATTTGACTCAGATTGACATGATTCTTTTAAAGCATAAATATCTTAACTAATGAACGATTAATTTTTTACATTTAATTCATATACGAATTTTGAAATTAATGGACGGTAAACGATATAAGACAGATAGAATGATATATACACACACAAATTTGAATGCGCACTTACCTTAAAAGTTTAAGATGGCCGTTTTGCTATGCTTGGAGATGCCTTTGTATACAAGCAATAAGCCCGCTTTGGAAATGTCTTCTAGCTGCTCATCGCTGAGTAATGAGAACCGATTAGGCAACCAAACGTTATATTTGCCTTCCAGCAGTACGAGTACTCGACGTCCGTAGCGCGTAGCTAACGCTTTTATACTCGTTACACGATAACCGTAACCAATCTCTAAATCCATTAACTTCCTTGTTACAATCTCACTTGATCCGATAGTACTCAAAAGAACTGCTGCATATTCACTAGACATTGTTAATCTTTAGAATGTATATGGTAGCTAATGATTTTATCTAAAAGGGTTAACTCAATATATAGGAAGAAGTGAAGATTGCAAACCACGCCCTCTACATGAGGTGTGGCGAGAAGGGATTCCAAGCTGCACTCACTACAGGATGAGTGGAGAGAAGGAGGGACTCTTAGCCGCGCCCACTACAGAGCGTGGGAGTCTATAACGGCTTTGGGAAGTTCATAGTTCACAGAAAAATATTTTTTTCTCGCCCTCGAGTCCTAAACCTCCCGTCAGGAGACTCATTTACCAACATGATTAAACTATTTCTTAAGTTTTCTCTCGAAGATATTCTTTTTAAGATTCCCACAGTTCACTCACGTTCTAAAATGAATCAATGTCAAGTTCGAAAGCTCCCCCTCACGGATGAAAGCAAAAGAGATGTGAACATATGAAGTTCGAGACCTCTCACAGCTAGTGAGTATGAGGGTGCGAGCTGAGACTGAGGAAGAAATCCATCATATGTCACATACCTACGAGGGGAGAAAACTTGAAAATGTTACGTTGAGACGAAAGGTCACCCTTTTTTCAAGAACGTATTCTGAAAGATATATGCCCCCGGAACTCACACGACTCCGTACCTCGAGCGGCTCCCCCCCGACCCGCCCCAACCCTCTGGAGAGCTCACGTAGTCCGGCCCAATCATACAACCCACTCCCCGCGCACTACCTCCCCCACCACCCCTGTCGACTCTCGCGACTCAGGATCATCCCCCTCATCATCTGCCTCAACCCTCCTCCACCCCCACCCTCACCCTGAATCTGCCCTGAGGACCCTATGTTGTATAAGCGCCATAAGCAAAACCCCCTCCCACTACTTGATTACGTCATATACGCCCTGAAAACCCTGGTTACACCTTACTCATGTTAAATACCATGTAAAAGATAAAAATATAAATGTGTATATGTTTATTTACACATATATGTATTAAATCTTAGCATGTTAAATACCATGTAAAAGAAAATATTATAAATTCTTGTGGGTTTTTATACAAAATTCTTTATTTGTAACTAAAATCTAGGCCATTGGGCACAAAAGTATTCTGGTGAGTTTGTGATGAGAAGCCTTGTCAAGGTGTTTTTAGGTTACCACAATTTTATTTAAAATAAGTTTGAATGTGATCCCATCGAGATCCCAAAATGAATTTAGGCATGCATACCATTAAGAAATTTGTGAACAAGTGTATTTGATTCAATATTTTAAGATATTATTTTTTCGAAAAATTGAAATTAAAATTGTATCATGGTGACCCTGAACTTTTAAAAAACCTTTATGTGGTCATGTGATATATAATTTTTAAGCCCAAAGGAAAGCCTTCAAATAGGTTTCCATGCCATACACAAATTATTTCCAAATGAAGAAGATTGATTAAACATGATGGTCGATAACCCTTAAAAATGCAATTTTTCTTTAAACTAGGAAGATTTTCAACACAGAAACTAATTAAGATGATTCGTACAACAAGCTTCTCCTAGAATGAATAGGCTATAACATTTTGACATGAAATTTTTAACATGGTTGAAGGGGGGTGCTGTGTTGTGAAGAGGGGGATGGGCAGTTGGAGTGGGAAAGTAAGCTGGGATTGCCAGCTCTTTGTTCACAACAATGTTGTCATAACACTACTTTTTTTCGCTAATTTAGATCATAAATGGTAACTGCATGCCTCACCCGGGAGTTGTGGTCTTGAGTTTGAATCCCGACTACTAAGATTAAAAGACTATTAATAATTTAAAATAATTAACTTAATACACATGTTGAAAAGTATTTATTGTACTGAATACAATTAGGCCTATATTTACAAATGTTTCCATAGAAAAAAAAAGTATTACTAGGCAATTTAATTAAATAATTTGAGTGGTGAAGGTTTAAAGGTTATTTTATTATTCTTTTAGCACCGAGTCTCACTATCCGTTCGCGGTATACTCACATGTGCTAATTACGCTAGTTAGTTAGAGAATAAGAAAGCTGAATTTAGAGGAAGTGCACTCGCATTTGCGTAAAGAGAGAGTGTGGGAAACAATTTATAAAAAAATTACCCTCTGTATACCCAACGGAGATCAAACCCCGAACTCGCTGTCAAGTCAATACATTGCAAACAACGTGTTCGACAACAAAATCGTAAACGGAATATAACAAGTAGTCTATGAAATATTATTTTTTAACCAAATTTATAGCTCTAATAAATACCCACATTTGTGGTCACAAGGTCCAATGCGTCATTCGCATTCCTTGTTCTGCATATAGCTCAAACGGGGATTGAAAAGCCAAGGAAAAAAATACCAATTTTTTTTAGCACCGCGTCTTACTACCCGTTCGGTTATACACTAATTTTATGGATTAAAATCATCATTATTAAGGTATCAATTTTCTAAGTTGGTCTTTTTTTGTGTTAACCAGGTGTCTGTCAATCATTTTGTCTGTATATGCATGTGTTCAACAGTTGGTACAAGACATGATTTACTTGTGTAGCCAGGCCCCACGACATCAAGAAATAGTAGATTATGAACCAGTGGTAACAAGGCCCCGGGATATAAATCTATAGAAATATTTACGTATAACCCGAACGGGTAGTAATACGCGGTGTTAATAATAATAATAGAATATTGTGAACCATTGGTAACAAGGCCCCGGGACATCAAGCAATAGATTATGAACCAGTGGTAACAAGGCCCCGGGATATAAAACAATAGAATATTATGAACCAGTGGTAACAAGGACCCGGGACATCAAATAATGGAATATTATGAACCACTAGTAGCAAGGGCCGGAATATAAAACAATAGAATATTATGAACCATTGGTAACAAGGCTCCGGGATATCAAACAATGGAGTATTATAAACCACTGGTACAAGGACCCGGAACAACAAACAACAGTGAGTTCCGAGTTGAAGCTGTAATTCAAACTAAGATTCTTAGTTGATAAGTTGAATTTAAGATTAGACTGATAGCAAGATCATTATTTGACAACTATAAATGGGTTCAATAATTCATACGTCAAATCATGTGATCTAGAGCTGTACCTTTGATAAAGGCTTATACTATAATATTTACATAAGTTATAGTCTGCACTGACTAAACTGACTACACTTTTATATAGTCAGTGCGCGTGGATATGAGATCATGAGCGAGGGACGAATCCTGGATAACTGTGCTAGAACATTGACGCGCTAAGATCCCAAGTTCAATTTTATTCTATCTGAAGTGGTTTTTTTTGCCACATAACCTTCTAACTGCCAGAGGATAGAACAAGTTCTAAATATTAAACAACTCTAGAAGCTATCTGGGGAAATTTTTTTGGGAACTACCGTAAACTAAGAGAAATTCTAAATGCTAAACACCTTTGGGAGCTATCTGAATTCTTTCTTTGCAACATAACACCGCAACTGCAGAAGAGTAGTAAAAATTCTAGTACTAAACACCTCTAGAATCCAACTGAAGGTGTGTTTTTTTTGCGATATAACTCCATAACTGCCGAAGGATAGGAAATATTCTGAATATTAAACACCTCTAGAAGCTATCAGAAGTGGTTAATGTTTTGCGAAATAACACCATAGCTGTCAAAGGCTAGGAAATATTCCGAATATTAAACACTTCTAGAAGCTATCAGAAGTGGGTTTTTTTGCAACATAACCCCCTAATTAATGAAGGCTAGGGAAAATTCTAAATACTAAACACCTCTAGTAGCTCTATCCAAAGTGCTTTTTATGGTTGCGCGGCTCCTAATTTGTACTTGTATCTTAATTTTTTATATTGTTTGAATCATAAATAAAGTCATGTATAGTTTGTTCATAAAATTTTGTGGAGGGTTCGACCTAACCCCCCTCTCCCTCCATATGCGGCCTTATACTTACCTGAAAACATTTTAGATCAAATATTCATTGTTTTAAAATTTATAACGATTCGTGTTCGATTTCGCCTTTTTGTATCGTTTTCTTGGTTTTGAGGCACATTTCATTTTTAGGGTTAAACTTAGCCATGTTCAATAAACACGTTAAATTATGATATATTTTTTTAGAAAATGTATAAAGAAATGCAGTATGCATGTGACATTAGATATATATTTTCAAAATTTAAAATCTTTTTAATGTTAAATTTATAACAAGTAA
This sequence comes from Timema cristinae, assembly GCA_039000515.1. Classification (NCBI taxonomy): domain Eukaryota; kingdom Metazoa; phylum Arthropoda; class Insecta; order Phasmatodea; family Timematidae; genus Timema; species Timema cristinae. The sequence continues at coordinate 9,149,091 of JBCFYV010000003.1, forward strand.
TAAAAGGGAAACTCATTTTTATACATTCATGAAGTTAATTGTAATAGTCAGATAAACTATAGGTCTAAAATCAATACGCGTTTTGATGTACCAAGAAATGAGTTCCTTTTGACACTTTGAGTTGAAGAATAAAACTTAACACAGTACAATATTATCCAAGTGCCAAATTACTAGAGGAAGGAAAAAGAGACAAAATAAATATCACAACTCGTCACTCAAGTAGTAAGATGCGGTTCTATATAAAATATATTATATATATATATATATATATAGATATAAAGGTGAGTCATTAGTCGGAGACCGGGGTATCCCGATCCTTCCTTGGTCGGCAAGTTTGTTTTATCAGTAGATACAGTCAAACCAAGAAGTTTCAGGAAATGGCCATAACAAATTTACGTTTACATTGATCAACGTGGTGTACATAATAAAATAAAATAGTAGAGTTAGACTAATAAACCAAACAAATTTGAAATAACGACATTATGTACTAAAAAATTATATAAAATTGAAGTATCGGGGTATAAAACGAAAAGTACTTGTATAAGATCATAAATTATGTAATGTACAACTATTAAAATATTTATATATTAAACAATGATTTAAAATAGTTGTTAGTACTTATTGATACTTATATGTGACTAGCAAGATAATGTAATCCATACATTAACTACATTACCTTAAATTAGTACGCAAAATGGATAAAATAGTATTTGCTATTATATGATAACAAGAATTGAAAGAATAATGATTTAATGCTATGTTACACATTAAATAATGCAATACATTATTAATGATCAATGTCGTAGAGAAAATTATGAAATTATCTATGGAGAAAACACTATGGAATTTCATTAGAATCTTAAAAGACTACTGGTATTTCATTTATCAATTGTCATGGAATAGCCCTTTAGTTTAAAAAATACAAATATAAAACAAAAATAACTATACTAAAGGTAAATAAAAGAATAATTAATTTTAAAGTTCAATGATAACATTTATTTTCAAGTCAAGAAAACAACAGGAAAATACCGTAAGCAAAAGATTAAGAGTCTAAATAATTGGCTGAAAAGATGCTGAAAATGTATTCTAAAAATACATTAACAAGATAAGTTTACGACCAAAAACAATTTACTTTATTCCTGGATGTTTGAAGTCTAGTGGGACTTTAAAAGTCTAAACACCATACTTTATAACAAATCTCTTCGAAAGAGTGAATTTGGAGGAACTAATAAAAGCTTTTAAATACTAGGTATTTATGTCTACCTTAACCAAATCATAGCCAGCGGGCTCTAACTGCACTGTCACCTGAATTATCAAATGTCAACACACAGGAGAGTAATAGTCTGTTATTCTTGTGCACAACGCCAATAAATGTTTTAGGCCCATAGGCCGCAGGCCCTCCTCCATACCCCTAGCGCATTAAAGCCTACTGCTTTTAGCTGCTAGTCCTGCTTGTCTTCATCTTGAATAAGGGACTTATAACCTTCACTCATAATTTTAAGGTACAAATTCTCTCATCCTCTAAAATAATATCCCCTTCATCCATAACCATTATTAGGTCTTATTTCATTCTATAATTTAAACTATTCTCTTTTATCATGTTATGATTTATAATCGCCATATTTTCTTCACTCTACTTAAATATTTTAAATTTCATCCACCCAATAGATATTCACCATTCTAAGATAATCTCTTTCTCACTTTATCTCTCATTCAGTAGTCAAATTATTTTATTCTTCTGTTTCTCCATCTGCTGTATCACACCTTTCAAAGATTTCTTCTTTATCTCTTCTTTTCCAAATCCTTGTAGATGTCTTCAAAAACGCTATGAAAATATCAAGTAAGTTGACCATACTTTTCCTCCTCCACACCAGACCACGATCACGTATTTCCCTCACTAACACGATCCGTATCACTTAGTAATTCTCAATTTCGTACATGATGTGGCAAACGATTCTGCAACAACATTGTTCACAGTTTTGTTCCTAAACAGATAAACCCAGATAATTTTCAAGAAAAATATCCATGGCCACTTCTAAAGTGTGTAGCGTAATTATTGCTGTCATTTTATACTTTTATATTTTCGTTTAAAAAGATGAGAAATACTCAAAAGATTATTTTCCTTTGAGGTTACTCAGGCTCTCATATTAGCATTGTTCTAAAAACATCTCATTAGCACCTATCAATTAATCAGATTTTCTTATAATTCCCTTCTGTATCCAAATGTCAACCGGGATGACACCTCCCAGTACCACAACAGCATCATTAATACTGCCCTGAATGCTTATTTCACCACAATAAGTGACTTCCTCTGCACACTTATAGCATTAATTATGGCATTTTTCTAGGAAATGTAGAGTAAATGTACGAGCATTCTTGTAGGAGAAGAGATGGCAACGATTTCGATAAAAACGAACTTCAATACACTCATATACATTCACAGCACACTACCAACGGAACTCTCCACTGTCGGCGCAATAAAGAATGATAGTTTGTTCTTCTTGCATATAACTCTCATGAATATTTTAGGCCCATAGGCCGCAGGCCCTCCTCCATACCCCTAGGCATCAAGCCTAATGCTTTTGGCTGCTAGTACTACTTGTCCTCATCATTATAATCATCATGAGTGAGGAACTTCTAACCCCTACGCGTTCATCCTCTTAATCTTCTACATTTCTTCACCCTCATTCAAGATCTTAAATATCTTCTATCTTTCAGATCTTCACCATTCTAAGTCAATCTTATCCCCACTTTATCTCACATTCATTAGTTTAATTCTTCTAGTCCTCCGCTTCTCCATCAGATGTTTCATGACATTATGGATCTGATTCCTTCTTTCGCTCGTCTATTTCTATCCTTTCACATGTAATTAAAAATGCTTTTAAAATCTTAAGTGTGTCCAACACGCATTCTCTTCTCTACACCGGCTCTCTCGTCAAACGTACCTTCCATTTTCAATTACGTTCGACATTTTATGACCCAGAGAAACTTGAAATGTCCATAGGATGTCTCAACTAAAATTTTATTGTTCCAACGATACCGAACACCACATTCAGTTTTAAACCAATCTAATTATAATCTGAGGTGACAATATCATCAGTAATCTGCCATGCTGTAATGCTCTCAGTCAATTCTTTGTTAGTTATGGTGATATCCATATTTGACTTATGACCTAAAGTATTTTTGTAGTTATCAAATGGACATCTTTATTAGCACCAATAGTCCATTGAAAAGATAAACCATTAACTAAATCACCCCTTAGATCCGTGTTAACACTATGTCATAAAACAGATTTGGCATTAATTTCTGCACATATGAGCGTTTTCATCTGGCCCAACTATAATATGACATATTTAATCAATTTATGTGAGGATGATTTGACTCAAACCTAAAATAGCTGCAAATAGCTACAATATTAAGCGGTTCTTGATCTTTACACAACGCACGATGCTGTACTATACCCTATTCACACGAGTTTTTGTTGTTAATGGGATCTAGCTGAATCTACGTCAGTGTATTCGTGGTCTAACACACAAAGCTCTAAATTACGCAGGAAATACTTTTAGTCCAAGAGATAATACGGGTTTTATTCCACTTGATTGCCGAAAACGGATTGTGATTTTTGGAGAATCTACCACTTGTGTATCAAAATATGAGTCTCTTAGTAAAAATCAGTAGTGGGTTAAGGAATATGACGTCATCAATATGGCCACCATGTCATATTTACATCGAGGCATTACATCGGCTCTAACTTCTTATTAATTAATAGCAAGTTTTTAATTGAAGATAATTTAATGACAACAAAAGTTTGCTGTGTCAAAGTTCTATGTAACATGTAAGTTTTTTCTGCTTTTTCTAAGACAAACTTCAAAAATGGGTATTCTCACCCTTACATGCATGCCTGTAGATCAACCAAAATAACAAGCACAATACACACACATCTTATTTTGAATAGACTGTATCATCTTCTTGTGTTACTGACATGCAAAAAGATTGTCCATACAGGGAACAAATACATTGCTCGGCGCCAGTGAATAAGTCATTTTCAAGATCCACTATATCTCCTAAACTGGCTAAAAAGTCTCATATTATGCATTATTAGACATTATCCCGAAAGGTTTAACCTTTCATTGTCTTGGGAAAGCCGTTGTAAAATCTGATCCAGTAAATCGGTGGAGGCCAGGTAAAGCAGTAGCCATACCATCAGCAAGTTCTTCTGCAACATTTGTAATGTATATAAACCGTGTTTAATTCTTGAAGATGAAACTTTGGTTCGGGAATATGTCTGCAGATCATGACATTGCACTATATTGAAAGCATGTGACTTCTGTACCAATATATAGTAAACTTTCACCTAAAGGACATATGTATTTATACTTTTCCCATTCATTGTAAATGAAAGCAAAGAGGGAGGACTTACTTAAATGAACTTTTCCTCAAGAACGCTTGAGGTTTCTTTTGGATTTCTATGTTCTGGTATCATCACGCTTATGTCACCCAAGAATGATGTTCCATAGTGATGGTAATGTTCAAGATCCTTTATGCTTGGAGTCTTAACCACAACGCAACATGCTAAGATTAAATATATATATATTATATTAAATCACAGCATGTTAAAAACCATGTAAAAGAAAAAAAATATTCTTGTGAGTTTTTAATACAAAATTCTTTATTTGTAAATAAAATCTAGGCCATTGAGCACTAATTCATTTTGGTGAGTTTGTGATGAGAAATTTTGTCAGTGTGTTTTTATATGACCGCAATTTTATTAAAAATAAATTGTAATGTGATTCCATGGTGAAATTAGGCATACATACCATTAATAAATTAGTGAACAAGTGCATTTGTATTAATATTTTGAGAAATTATTTTTTCGAGAAATTTAAATTAAAATTGTATCATGGTAACCCTGAACTTTTTAAAAAAAAATTATGTGATCATGTGATATGTAATTTTAAAGCCAAAACGAAACGCTTCAAATGGTTTCTATTTCATACCTTAATTATTTCCAAATGAAGAAGATTAATTAGACACGATAGTCGGCAAAGTTTAAATTTTCCATATTTCTTTTAATAAAGAAAATTTTCAACCCAAAAGTTAATTAAGAGAACATTATTAAATTATCGGTGACCTGGTGGTCTAGGGGTAAGGTGTCAGATTTCTATGCTAGCGGCCGGGGTTCAATCCTCGGTCCCGGCAAATATTTATCTGATTACCAAACCCTTCCTTCACCTCTGACAAGACATCTTGTGAATGTGGGGAATGCCAGGTCTCCACCGTGGTTCGGATTCCACGTTAAACTGTATGTCCTTCATTTCATCTCATAATCACCCTACCATTTCACATTAGCGTAAGTGCGTATAACCCGAATGGGTAGTAAGACGCGGTGCTAATAATAATAATAATAATAATAATTAAATTATCTATGATTGTATGAATAACAACTGAGGAAAATCTCATTTGAATTTTAAAGTCTACCGGTATTTTCATTGTATCAATTGTCATGGAATAGCCCTTTAGTTTAAAAAAATACAAAATAATAACTATAAATATAAAACAATAACTATACTAAAGGTAAAAAAACCAATAATATAAATTTTAAAGTTCAATGATAACATTTATTTTCAAGTCAAAGAATCCCAAAAAGAAAATACCTTAAGCAAAAGATTAAGAGTCTAAATAATTGGCTGAAAGAGCTGCTGAAAATGAATTTAAAAAATACATTAACAAAGATAAGTTTACGACCAAAAACTATTTACTTTATTTCTTGATGTTTGAAGTCTAGTGGGACTTTAAAAGTCTAAACACCATACATTATACCAAATCTATTCAAAAGGGTGAATTTGGAGCAAAACAATAAAACTTTTTAAAATACTGGGTATTTATGTCTACATTACCAAATTATAGCCAAGCGGGCTATCCACTCACACTGCACTGCCACCTAAATACACACAGGAGAGTGATAGTCTGTTATTCTTGTGTACAATGCCAATAAATGTTTTAGGCCCGTAGGCCCTCCTCCATACCCCTAGCGCATCAAGCCTACTGCTTTTAGCTGCTAGTCCTGCTTGTATTCATCTTAAATAAGGGACTCTAACCTTTACTCATAATTTAAAGGTCAAATTCTCTAATCCCCTAAAACAATGTCCCTTTCATCCATAACTATTATTAGGTCTAACTTCATTCTATCATTTAAACTATTCTCTTTTATCATGTTATGATTTCTAATCGCCATATTTTCTTCACCATACTTAAATAATTTAAATTTCTTCCACTCTATCAGTTCTTCACCATTCAAAGGCAATCTCTTTCTCACTTTATCTCTCATTCAGTAGTCAAATTATTTTATTCTTCTGTTTCTCCAACTGCTGTATCACACCTTTCAAAGATTTCTTCTTTATCTCTTCTTTTCCAAATCCTTGTAGATGTCTTCAAAAACGCTATGAAAATATCAAGTAAATTGAACATACTTTTCCTCCTCCACGCCAGACCACGATCACGTATTTCCCTCACTAACACGATCCGTATCACTTAGTAATTCTCAATTTCGTACATGATGTGGCAAACGATTCTGCAACAACATTGTCCACAGTTTTGTTCCTAACACAGATTAAACCCAGATAGTTTTCAAGAAAAATATCCATGGCCACTTCTAAAGTGTGTAGCGTAATTATTGCTAGTCATTTCATACTTTTATACTCTCGTTTAAAAAGATGAGTAATACTTAAAAGATTATTTTCCTTTGAGTTTACTCAGGCTCTCATATTAGCATTGTTCTAAAAAATCTCATTAGCACCTATCAATTAATCAGATTTTCTTATAATTCCCTTCTGTATCCAAATGTCAACCGGGATGACACCTCCCAGTACCACAACAGCATCATGTAATACTGCCCTGTATGCTTATGTCACCACAATAAGTGACTTCCTCTGCACACTTATACATATAAGTGGGCTACTTATTATGGTATTGTTCTAGGAATGGTATAGGTAATATTTAGGGTAAATGTACAATCATTTTTGAAGGGGAATAGTTGGCAACGATTTTGAAAAAACGTACCTCAATACACTAAGCGGGATTAAAACTTTGAATATCTTATCACCAGCAAAGAAGACTTATGTTCTTGACCATATGCTCACTGGAGCGGGTAATATCAATAATAATGTCAATGCTGATTTTACTAACAATATTGTATTCGCAAATGTATACTTTTGAGATAAAAATGTTTTTATAATAGTTTTGTTTACAAAACACTTTATTTTTAACATATACATCTTTAATTGAATATATTGAATAATGAGACAATGACATGGGAAACAAACCCAAACCGAGGTGGTATTTCGATTATATTTGACAATAAAAGAGATCAGGCTCATTTGAATAGTAATGATCGCTCTCTCCCCAAACTTTTCCTTTCATGTATAGGTATTTAATTATTGTATGGTGTTGACTTCTTCTATATTTAATCTTTACTTTGTCATGGAAAGATAAAATATTGTAAGAGTTTAAAATTCGACCTTGCCATTATGTTGAATATTTCATTTTATATACCTCTGAACCCAAAAATGTTTTCTGTATAGTTCTGTCTGTACCTCGCTGTGTCTGTATTTATTTGGTGCCACATACAAAATGGTTTGACGAATTTTGATCAAACTTGATATCTAGGCGTTAAAGGGTATTACCTTCAACCATCTTTTATATTTTAATTCTAGCCTTTAAAGTTAGGGTTATTTATTAAATACTGTTTTTAAGATTTGGAATTTTTTTTCTCAAACAAATTGCTTTGAAATTAATTTCTGCAGAGTATTTCACACGACAAATAAATCTGTATTCCTATTTTAAGGATAAAATTTGTTAAGGATAGTTTACTAACGACATATTTTAAAAAAAAGTGAATGTTCCTCCAAATTTCTATGATTTTGTTAAAATGTATATCAGAGGAGTGTTTTACATGATGAACAACATGTGTTCTTGTTTTTCAAAGCAAAATGGGTTCATGCTAGTGCATATGACTGTTATTGCTTTAATTCAAATAATCTTGAAAATGGCTTTATCTTTTATTTAATTGGATATCTAGGCAGTGTTGTACATAATAAATAGTAAGCTCTTAGAAAAGGGAGAAGGGAAGGGGTCCGAAAACTCCCTGTTATTTGATGTACCCCATTAGTATAATACTTATAAATTTAATGTGTAAGCCTTTCTATTGGCTAAAAGTCAAGTAAACTTTTGTAACTGACCCCCTCAGGAAATTTAGATTTCCACACTCTAACTTATGCAGTATGTATTCCATATAGTTCCTTATTTATTTGGACTAGTTCTTCCCTTAATAGTATTATTTCATATTTGTTCCAAATAATATTTATTTGTTTTGACTCAATTCTTATTTATTCTGACTCGTTTCTTATCGATTCCGAATCGATCACCCTCATTTGTTCTGACTCTTCTCTTAAATATTCCAAATCATTCCTTCTTGTTTTTTGTTCTGACTGTTTGAATATTTATTCTGACTATCTCCCTATTCATACCGATTCGTTCTTTTTGATATTTTGACTCATTCCTAATTATTTACTCAAACTATTTTCTGCTTGTTTATTCGCAATTGTACCTTGTTTTCAAAATTCCTATTCATTGTATATGTAGATAAAGTCTGTTCAGCATGGGAATTGATTTCTGAAAGGCCTTTTTCCCTGGCAGAAATCTATTATATATTAGAATATGGGTATAAAAAAGACCTTTAAGAGAGTAATTCCTAAAGTGAATGGGATGTATTGACTCATACAATATTAATTATTATTACTTGATACTTTTCTATTCTTACTCATTTTATATTTATTCTGATTCAATACGTAATCCATTCTGATCAAATTATTACTTTTCCGACTTGTTCCTTATTTAATCTGACTTTTAAACTTTTATTTTCCTCTTTTTATTCTTTATTTATTCAGACTTGTTCCTTATTTATTTTTACCCGTTTTTGATTTAATGAAATTCATTCCTCCTAATTAAGTCTGACTCTTTTCATCTTAATTCCTAATTGATCCATTTATATTGTGACAAGTTCCTTAATTATTTAAACGCTATACTTCTTATTTACTCTCACATATTTATTAATAATTTTGAATTGTTGATTATTCATTCAGACTTTTTTTTAGTTAAAGAACATCATACAATTATTTTTATACCTATTCGTTCCTTATCTATAACGAGTGGTTCTATATTTATACTAACTTGATGATATAGTGAGCCAATTTGAAAATACAGCATGTGGATCATTCTTAAGTGTTAACAGAAACATTTTTGGAAAACTTTATAGCATAGAACTACAATGACAATGTGGATTAACTCTTTCAGTCAGTCAAAGATATGGGGTGTAATTGTTGCTTAAAATTCATTTCTTGGACTATCATTTAAATTTCTTCCGCCAGAACCTCAGCGAGGAACATTTCCACCAAGACATTTTGATCATAGGAAAGAGGAGTTCTGTATGATCGCAAACTAATGCTGGCACTTAAGAGGGATGTTTCAGAATCTAACTATAATAGAAAATCATCAACTATCACTTTTAATTATATATTAATAATGTTTTAAAAGTACCGGTATGTGATTTAATACTTTTTTTTCAGAATTGACTATTATATCACTAAAAATCCATGCATGGTAGAAAAAAACTAGTTACATATTTGAATTCAGCATAAATATACTATCAGAGTCAGACTTTTCTTTTTGCCAAAAATATGTTTAACTTTGTAAAAAAATGTTATTGTGTAAGTAAGTGTAGGGAAGTACCGCATAAACCATTAGTAAATTATGCAACGGAAACTTGGCCTTTGGATAAATGAGAAAGGAAAGTGAAGGCCATGGGAATGAAGTTTTTGAGGAACATGCTAGCTGTCATCAGAAGAGATAGGATCAGGAATGAAGCTGTAAGATCTAGAGTTGATGTACATGAGATAGTAGAGGAAGCTAGGATGAGATGGTATGGACATGTAATTAGGATGGTAAGGGAGAGGATTCCAAGAAGATTATTGAATATGAAGTATGTAGGGAAGAGACGACAACGAGGACCAAGAACAAGATGGAAGGAACCGACAGCAACAAGTGTGCAAGTGAGAGGAGCAGAGTAGAAGAGAATACAGGAGGGAGATGAGGCATTTTATTAAACAGAACCGGCCACAGGCTGGAAACAGTTCCTTATGATGATGATAATATTGTTTCTCACTCTTTTATTATTTTCTGTGCTGTTATTTATCTATTCTCAAACATTCTTCTTAAAATATCCCAACTCATTCCTAATTTATCAAGACTAGTTTTTTATTCAATATATATTATAGACTCATCCCTTATTTATTCCAAATCATTCCCTTTTAAATATTCTGACTCATTTATTTTTAAATTCGACTAATTTCGTATTTATTCTTACCGCTTCCTCTTTAATGTTCGTTCCTTATTTTACCTGACTTATTACTTATTCATTTGGAATTTTAACTTATTTATTCTGATGAGCCTTTATTAGTTGTAATTTTATACTTTTTAATTTTGATTACAATCTTTTAATAATAAGACAATCTTATTTATTCGGAATTGTTTCCAAATCATTCTGATTCAATATTTATTTTGATTCAATCTTCGCTATTTATCGCGCCTTGTTATAATTTATATATGCCAAATTTCTCCCTACTATTTATTCCTACAAGTTCTTTATTTATTTTTATTTGCCCCATAATGAATCGATGAGTTCATTATTAATTCCAACTAATTCAAACTATATTTTATTTTTCTGACTTAATAATCCTAAACTATTCCGAATAATTTATTGATAATCCCGACACTATAATTTATTATTCCAACTAAATCCTCTATATTTATTCGGTCTTGTCTTTCTTTATTAATTCCAATTCGTCTCTTATCTATTCTTACTCATTACTATTTGTTTTAAGAGCCGTTTTTAAGATATTCCAAAAATTTCCTCGTGTATACATGAGTTGATCCGTATTAATTCTAATTCTTTATTCCAACACGTTCCTTATTTATTTAATTTAAATGACTGCATGAGTGTCCATATTTACGATAATGCCACAGTATGTACATAGCTAAGCGGACACGTTCTTACTTGAATTTTCTTCTTGACGTTGTTTCTTAATGATAGATGGATGAATACCTTTAATAAATAGCCTGTTTGGAAGGTGTTTGAATAAATAAGGGAAGCGTCTGCATATATGAATTAAGGTCCACAAATTTGGTGGTGATCTAAACTCAATTAACCTCATCAGGCTCCTATCCATTGGTGAAGCCTGATAGCGCCTTCTCGCCTTTGTATAGAAGCGTGATGAGTGGTGTCTATTGTCAGAAAAAATGAATGAATCCTCAAAAACCCCAGAAGAACGACTTACCAATGTACCTCTACCATCCTCTTGAGATGGATTTCTAGAAGATGAGGCTGGTTCCCTGGAAATGGATGATTCCCTGAAAGGGGCTGGTTCCATGGAGGTGGCTGACTGACTGGAGGTGGCTGACTCCCTGGAGGTGGCTGAATCACTGGAGGTGGCTGACTCACTGGAGGCGGCTGACTTTCTGGAGGTGGCTGAATCACTGGAGGTGGCTGACTTTCTGGAGGTGGCTGGCTTTCTGGAGGTGGCTGAATCACTGGAGGTGGCTGACTTTCTGGAGGTGGCTGAATCACTGGAGGTGGCTGACTTACTGGAGGTGGCTGACTTCCTGGAGGTGGCTGAATCACTGGAGGTGGCTGACTCACTGGATGCGGCTGACTTTCTGGAGGTAGCTGACTTTCTGGAGGTAGCTGACTTTCTGGAGGTAGCTGACTTTCTGGAGGTAGCTGACTTTCTGGAGGTGGCTGACTTTCTGGAGGTGGCTGACTTTCTGGAGGTGGCTGACTGACTGGAGGTGGCTGACTGACTGGAGGTGGCTGACTCCCTGGAGGTGGCTGACTCCCTGGAGGTGGCTGACTGACTGGAGGTGGCTGACTCCCTGGAGGTGGCTGACTGACTGGAGGTGGCTGACTCCCTGAAGGTGACTGACTCACTGGAGGTGGTTGACTCCCTGAAGGTGGCTGACTCCCTATTGGATTTACTTCTCAATTGTTCTATCTTGTAATATTCACACGCCTTCATTAAAAGATAACTAGTCTTCTGATCGAATACAGATGTTTTCTTCATGTGAGCAACAGCTTCTTGAGTCAACATCATGGACTTGGAATGCACCATACTGAATGAAGAACCTTGTTGACCTGACACGGAAGGTTGACTGGACCGACTGGACGATCTTACAATATTACCACGAAGGGGAGTTGTTCCTGATGATGACGCTACCAGTTCAAGAGAAGAAGCGTCTTGTTGGCTCAATCCGGAAGGTGGCTGACTTAACAATGTTCTCTCAGATGGGTCTCCTTGTCTTGATAGGGATGGTGACTGACCTACTGACCTATACTTATCATTCCGTTTAAGGGTCCTCTTGTTCTTTTGTACAATGGTGGCGGCCGTCATTTCCCCTGGAAAAAAATGTTCATTGCGAACAGGTTGAGTGGACGATGGCATCCCATCGTCCGGGCACCCAGCGGTGTTGGGGGTGCCCCCTTGTCGCTCACCATCAACTGCAACAAACCGTCATCAGAACAATATTATATTGAGTAGGAAAAAATATTTAAGTGTTGATTAAGTATAAAGCTCGCTTTTACAACTAATGGTTTTATAAAAAAAAGGCTAAAAGTTGGCTAGAAAAACGTTTAATAGTTTTGCTGATATTTAGAATAGTATGAAGAGAACTATTTGATTGGTGGTTTTTGGAGAGCTTATTGTAAAAAAATTGCTACTAAGTACTTCTATATTAAGCTCAATTGAAAAGATTTGAATAACCAAACCAGTCAAACCTGTCTAATTATAATGATTTCTTATTAAGGGTAATAAAAGTTACTCAATTTCTTATATTACACACAAATGACAAACGTGTTTTAAATAAACCGCCAATAAATATTACGGTTATTGGATCTTGAGTGAGTCTACATACTCCCATGATCATAACAAATAATTAAACCCCAACAAGATTTATTATTCACTTCTGAAAATATATGACATTTGAAAACGGTAAATTCAGGTTTACCAAAGGTATGAATTCCAACCATTACACTACGTGTGTTTTCCAAGAAAAAATTCTTTGCTGCAGAAATAATGGTCTAATATAATAAATGATCATATAGTTCATATCTCAAAACAAACAAAAGTTTCCATCTAAATAGTAAAACAAAGTATTATCAACTGACCCTCAGCTTTAAACCACATCTTATCTACCAGACAAAACAACTTAGCTAACAGTGTTCGTACCCTATCAACCAGTCTATTCATCAAACCGTATTAAATTCCCATCAACCTTTCTCTATATTAACCCGTAATCACATCCTATCAACTAGTCTCCACATCAACCAGTATCAAAATCCTATCAACCAGTGTCCACGCCCTATCATCCATTCTCCTTATTCTATCTAGGCTGGTAGCTTTTAATTTTGTCCCAGAATAAAATTGTATTATAAATGATTATTTTAGTCAAGATCTGCACGAAATAAAAGCTAACCCCTCCTGATCCATCCCATTTACGGCTGCCATATTGGAAAAATTGTGAATACAGTGTCTTGTAAGGAATAAAAGATGAAATCAATAATGGTTTGATTAAGTCCTATTTATTTGTTAAATTTGGCACAGCAACATCTTTCTTTGCGATGACGATAAAGAAAAAGCATCAATTATTTCTTCATTAAGAATTTACTCTAACAAGTCATTCTCTGAAGCAAGAACCATAAGGTTCGAAAGCCATGCATCTCCCATCGCAGACCTGAGCCTGATTTTTATTATTCTAACTCGACTCAGAGCTCTTTCATCCGAACAACTGGTTATGGCCAAAGATAGCGAGGTTGTATTCACAACTTTCAATCTATTGAAGCCTGAAAAACTAATCAAGCACCCATAAGGTTTTAAAAAAACCTTTGTCACACAGAAACTCTTAATCTGTTAAGGTTCATTTTATGTTTCACTTTCAGACACATCATCAACGTCCATGCTTGTTTTTCTTTCAACATGATCCTTTATCTGAGCTGTGTCTTTAGATTTCTCAAATTACGTGGAACAAATCATCAATTGATATGCTTGAATTATTGGCAAAATACATTTCATTGAATGTGTTTAACTCTTCACTTACAATAATGTGGTTCCAATCGTAAAACTCACAAAGGCTTTCTATGATTTCAGGGGAAACATTATTTGCGTTGTTTCTAAAACTCTTGTATATGTGATATAAACCATTTCTTTTACCATGTCTATGCTATGGTCAGGAAGTCTATCTTTAAGCAACTTAAATACAATTCATTTTTTTTTATTTAGCTCAATAATAGGTTCATCTATACCCAATTAATCAATAATCATTTTTCTTCTTCTAAACCTATTTGGAGCTAAACCATGGACCTAATGATTTTTAATAAATTTTCAGCCTCTCACATCACATTAGACCATTCCTCAACCTTTCGCAAACTACTGATATGAGTTTTGACATTTTTTTATTATAGCTTGTACACCATCATAGTACAACGCCTTACTCTGTAAGCTTACTGTGACTGTATGCATTACTTTAAGACCAGTGCCTTTTCTTACACTTAATCCTTTAATAATAAAGAATGGACATTTAATACTTAAGTAGGCCTAATAAAAACTGATGTATAAAACAATAACAAATATATATATATATATATTATCTACGTACATAATTGAATATTAATGAACTTATTAAAATAAAATAAATGAGGAAATTAGAATTAATATAGTAGGGCGAGGGAAAACAAACAAAAACAAACATTAAGGCACACACACACATTCATATGTCATTATACTCAGCTTAACATATATTCAAACATGATCGATATAGCAAATAATTTAAAAATAAAACAATGCTCTTAATAGCTAAGAACTATATACAGGTGAGCACAAATGATCTTTACACTTTCGAAAAGTTATAAGAACGGAAAGGTGCACCCGATTAACTAGAAACATTTTCCAGGCGATACAGAAACCCTGGAAGCTTTTTTCGCAGTTTAAAGTGATTCGATATGTGCTCCTCCATTAACACAGCATAAAACGCTTCGCACAATTTGTTTAGTGTGTCGGCGGTGACGGACTCAACGATGGCTGTGATTCTTTGCCCCAGCTCCAGCAATATCGTGGCAGAGGTGTGACAAATATTTTGTCTTTCACATAACCCAAGATCAAGAAATCGTATGGGGTTCAGTACGTTGATTGAATTGGCTATCTGCCCCACGACAACTCGTCGGCACGGTCACGACCAAGCCAGCTCCCAGAGATATGTTTGTTTGTTCATGTACAGCCAACCGGAAGAGAGGCGGTGCCCCATTTTTATGGAAGATGAATTAGTTTGATTCTTCTTCAAATAGAGGCAGAGGCCAAAAGTACGCATGTCGAGGTAGGAATGACCTGTGACTGGTTTTTCTATTAAAAATAAGGGTGCGTAAACCTTCACCCTCAATATAGAAGAGAACACAATCACTTTGGGGTAATCTCTAACATGTTAGTTGCGTACATGTTTAGTAAAAAATTGATGGTAATGTAAATACAGATAACATTGTCTGTGTAGTAACAACTTTATGGTAATGTAAATACAAATAATTTGTCTGTGTAGTAATAACGTCATGGTAATGTAAATACAGACAATATTGTTTGTGTGTAGTAACAACTAATGGCAAAGTAAATACATAAAACATTGTTTGAGAAGTAATAACGTCATGGTAATGTAAATACAGACGAAATTGTGTGAGTAGTAACAAATTTTGGTAATGTAAATAAAGACAACATTGTCGGTGTAGTAACAATTTGATGGTAATGTAAATACAGATAACAATGTGTGAGTAGTAACAACTTGATGGTAATGTAAATACAGACAACATTTCTGATTAGTAACAAATTATAGTAATGTAAATAAAGAGAACATTGTGTGAGTAGTAACAACTTATGGTAATGTAAATACAGACAACATTTGGTGAGAAGTAACAACATATGGTAATGTAAATACTGTCAACATTGTCAGGGTAGTAACAATTTATGGTAGTGTAAATAAAGACAACATTATATGTGTAGTAACAAATTGATGGTAATGTAAATACATACAACATTGTATGTGTAGTGACAACTGATGGTAATGTAAATAAAGATAATATTGTCTGTTTAATAACAACTGTTGGTAATGTAAATACAGACAACATTGTCTGTGAAATAACAACTTTTGGCAATGTAAATACAGACAACATTGTTTTTTGTAGTAACAACTGATGTTAATGTAAATACAGACAACATTGTTTGTGTGTAGTAACATCTAATGGTGACGTAAATACAAACAACATTGTTTGAGTAGTAGTAACCTCATGGTAATGTAAATACAGACAAAATTGTGTGAGTAGTAGCAACTTATGGTAATGTAAATACAGAAAAAATTGTGTTTGTAGTAACAACTTGATGGTAATGTAAATACGGACAATATTGTCTGTGTAGTAACAACTGATATTAATGTAAATACAGACAATAATTTCTGTGTTGAAAACCCTGATTTAAGGTAAATACAGACAACATTGTCTGTTGAAATGACAACTGATGTTAATGTAAATACAGACATCATTAAGTGTGTAATAACAAGTTTGATGGTAATTTAAATAGAGATAATATTGTGGATGTAGTAACTATTGTTGGTAATGTTAATACAGACAACATTGTGTGTATGTTGTATCAACTTGATGGTAATTTAAATACATATAACATTGTGTGTATAGTAACAGTTTGATGGTAATGTAAAGACAAGAAATATTGTGTGAGTAGTAATAGCAATATGGTAATTTAAATACATGCAACATTGTGTATGTGTAGTAACAACTGATGTTAATGTAAATAGAGACAACAATGTGTGTGTTTCGTAACAACTGATGGTAATGTAAATAGAGACAACATTGTGTGAGTAGTAACAACTCATTGTAATATAAATATAGACAACATTGTTTGTGTGTTGTAACAACTAAGGCTACGGCCAGGCTTGCGACCTGGTCGCCGAGACCAGGACGCTGCGACCAGGTCGCGGGGAATGCTTTTTGTTTGTTCCCGGCCACGCTTGCGACCTGGTAGCAGCGATTTATGACCAGATGTGTTACTAGCCATAGTAGTATCTAATTATATGAAGAAAAAACGTACATCTAAAAAATATGGTTTCCACCCCATTAATAAGGACGGGGAGATCGAGGTTCGAATCTCGGTCGGGTGAACTGGGGGTGGTATTTCCTAAATTGTTTTCCACTCTCCCTCCACGCAAATGCGGCTTCACTTCCTTTAATTCAACCTTCCCAACTCCTAATCCATTAGCGTAATTAGTACTTAAGCGTATAACCCAAATGGGTAGTATGACACGATGCTAAATAATAATAATAAAAAACACCCCATTAATATGCAGAGACGTACTTATGGGCAGTTTCATACCTTATTTATTGAACTCAGAAAGGCTGAAGATAGATTATTTCAGTCTTTTAGAATGAGTGTAGCTTCATTTGACGAACTTTGCTCATATGTCAGAGAGGGCATTGAGAAGCAAAGAACGAGAATGAATAAATCGATTCCAGTGGAAGAAAGAGTGGCGGTCGCATTGAGGTAATACGAGACATGGATAAACAACATTTTTTACAGTAGCAATGCCCTGTAAAATTTACTTGAAATTTTGTATTAAAAAAGACAAGTTTTAAAGACTGAATTTTTTTTTCTAATTGTTAGCAGGGTTACTAAACACACTAAACACACTTGACTCGCTCTCATGTTCAGATGTTGTTGATTGCTCTTCGTTGTGTTGGTGATGAAATGCTTTAGATACTGGTTGGTGGCTAGTTTGATGGGTAAGTGATGATAATTGGTTGAAAGACATTGTTTGGCTTTGGTCAGCATATACATGATGGTTGAAGTGTTGAAGTGTTGAAGGGTTGAAGGGTTTAAGGGTGGTGGGTGGTTGTGATTTACATATGGAGGATGGTTGAAAATAGTTACTTCATTTATATATATCTCGGTATCAAACATTGTTATGTACAGTACCCTCTACCGAGTGTTAAACTTCAGACGGGCGGGAACCTGGAAACACTGGGCGGTTTGCAAGGAAGTTAGTGAAAATGCTTATTGGAGGAGTGATAGTGTGGTTCCGAGCACCTTATCGGTCGACATTTTAACCTAGGATGACGCAAGCAAACCCACACAAGTGTCCAGTGTTCTCGCGACAGGCTGCGACCCGAACGAACGCAAGCGTGGCCACCTCCATAAGAAATAAAGGCGAACGTATTTGTCGCTGCGAACTGAAAAGGCCAAGCGTGGCCACCCTCATAAGAATCAATGGAATACACTACTGCGACCTGGTCGCGGCGACCAGGTCGCAAGCCTGGCCGGGGTCTAATGGTAACGTAAATACAAACAACATTGTTTGAGTAGTAATAACGTCATGGTAATGTAATTACAGATAACATTGTTTGAGTGGTAATAACTTATGGCCATGTAAATACAGGCAACAAATTTGTATAGTAACAACTGATGGTAATGTAAATACAAACAACATTGTATGATAAGTAATAAAGTCATGGTATTGTAAATACAGACAACATTGTTTGTGTTATTTTATGCTATCGATGTGACTATAATATTATACACTTTCTTGCATAGCATTTTGTACATTCATATTTGTCGTATATGTACTTAGCTTTAGAAATGTCTGACAGCACAGTCTGTCTTAAAAAAACAAATTACTTAATTACTTTCGAATACTGCCACATTTAAGTGTTTCTACGTCTATTTCATTTCTAATTATTTATTTGAGATAACAAAGTATCTCTTTACTTATTAATCTGGAAATTTTTTCTTAATGGTGAAATCTTCCTAGGCAATAACCATTGCATTTACTTCAAATAAACTAAATAAAATTTAATTGTACAATAAATAAAATATTAATAAATAGAATGATTTGTGTCTGATTAAATTGTTTTTGATTATACTATGTTCAGATAACATTGAATTTGTAACAACGTGATGTTCATGTGAGTACAGATAATATTATATGTGTAGCAACAATTTGACGTAAAAAATCTAAATACCTTATTGATGCACTTTGTGACTTACCGTGGCGTAAATTTCGGCGAACCAGGCGCGCCCGGATACTGCGAAACGCTCCACGGACACGCCGGCCTAGCCCTCCGCAAAATCCACCGAAACATCCGTTGCTCATTTTTGTATTAATAATTAATTTCACTTAATTTCTTGTTCACAAACTCAATCTGACATGTTTTATAGTGCTCCGAGAAGACACTACAAAGATTTATATTGCTATGCGACGGCTATAATTGCAATAAACAATTGAATTTATAGAGAAGAGCACTCTGAGTAGTTCTGGGGTATAATGACATCGATATAAGCAATGAATACACGCAATATGCCATTATGGGGGTATTACGTCAGAGCTTACAATTATTTAATATGGAAAAATTGAATTTTTCTCGTTAATACGTATGCATTTATAAATAAATAAATTATTATAAAGAATGTTTATGTAATCATTAAAGCTTAAAATGTCCGAACATTAAAGTTAAAGTCCATAAAAAATAGCACAACTTTAATTATTTACCACCTAAGTATGGAAAGTTTTGGCGGCAACTCAAAATCGAAGCGTCCTTCCAAAATGATGTTAAGGTAATATTAGATGTCATTATAAGATAGATACTTCCCTAATTAAAACGAACTATTGTGTAATAGTTGCAAAGTAATAAATATTGCTACATCATTATTACATGTTTAATGTAACAAAATGTATTATTAGTTTTTGTTTATGTACACTTATGAAATATTATAATCAGCGGCGGTGAATCTTATTTGTCTGTGGAAAGTTGAGGGTGTAGATTTAAAGACTCTATTTATATTATCGAATACCTCTCTTCCCCTTTCTTCCCAGAGCTGTAGATCTTAGACCAAGGGGTGAGGCAAGGGGGTGGTGTAAAAAAAAGAGATATTGCTCTAAACTGCCCAAATAGAAGACCATAGAAATAGACCGTTTGCGCTATTATTATTGTAGGACCATCACCTAAATTTCTGGAATGACATAATTTTTAGAAGAGGGTTTGTGCCCCTTTCTCCAAATGGCTATATCTGAAGTTCACACTCTATCGAAGAGAGAGAAGTATTTTTCACCGTTATTAAATAAATAGGTGAACCGTCATTCTGAAATGTGTTGGTGGGAGAAATTATTTCACTTTAATAAGTGGGGTTTCCACCCCCAGGGCACAACACATTTGAAAATTATGAAGATGTGATTTCTTAGTTAAATTGTCTGGTTTGTAAATACTTTAAATATAAAAGTGTTTTTGAGAAAATCTTAATGTCTGGGGACGGATTTAAGGGGGGGGGGGACAGCTTCCCGCGTGCACAACTCATCCTAAAAATGAAGTGGTAGTCATTTCTTTTCTAAAATCATTTAGGATGGACACACTTTCAATATAAAAGTGGTGTCTAAGAAAATTGGACTTTTAGAGGGCTTTGTCCCACAGGTGCGATTACTCATCAAATAATGATGGAAATTGGATTTATTTGCTTAAATTGTTTGGGATGAACACACTTTCAAAGGAAAATTGTTTTATGGAATAATTATAACTTGGGGGTTTTATACCCCCCAGTCACAACTTTTCAGCTAAAAATTGATTGATATTAAATGTATTCGCTAGCAATCTTATGGTTGGACACACCTTAGATATAAGATTTATTTGAATTTATGAAAATGTTAAACACTTACACGCTGGTGGTGAGGCCATTGAAACTTCACCAGAAAATATCTACTATTTAAAGCTATTTTATTTCTTCACTGCAACTAAATAGAGCACCTAATAAACAAAGAAAAAATCTTAAATTGAATTATTATTGAATAAATAAACCAAGTTCTATGTACTATCATTGTAGTATGAGCAAGAAAACCAAGTGAGAGCTTTTCTTGTCATTGTATTGATGTTGCATGATGAGAACTGCTAGTCAAAGTACGTTAAGTGTTAAAATTAAACTTTTTTAAATGTTATTTTGAGTATTTCCACCCCCACCCCCAATAAACACATTTTCTACAGTAAAGTTGAAACCAACATACAAAAAAAAAAAGTCAAATGGTATAATATTGCAATAGTAGACAAAAAAATAATTTCCAATTTCCAAAATTCATAGCACCGATTAATTTAATTACGGATAGATAATCAAATACTGTCAAATGTGGTTGCTTTGTTACAGAAAACACCACATTTGTCGAATATTTCTAAACTAAGCCGTGTACAATCATGGTCTTATTTTTAAAACCATAGGACAAGTTTAATCTATCAATATATTAGTAATTAAAAAATGGACCTGTCAATTTTTACCTGATAATAATTTTGTACGCCTTTTCAAAGTAACCCCGTAGGTTACTTTGAACACATATTTAAAAGCATTGCGACAGACACACTATTTCAGTTAAGACTTTGTTTAGTAAATAGCTGAATAGAGGGGAATTTGATGAACATTTTGCTATAATTGACCTATATATAGACTTTGATTAAAAATAAATTGATCACGATCAAGAAAATTGAGCGACTTACCTGATTTTCCACAAACTGTTTTATTAAACATAAGGTAGGATTCTTGTTACATTTTAAACATTGTAAATACATTAAATTGTTCATAAAGACTTAAGTATTAAAAAAAACTTTTTGGGTATATTTTTCTTTACGTTTTCTTAAAATTATAAAATTCACACTCTAAGCTATATGCAAGATGTTCTCATTTCACTGTCAATCCTTAATCCAAGTTCAAACCAGCAAATGCAATGATGTTAAACTTCATAATGTCACTATTGTTTGCTGTGGGCTCTGGAGGTACTTGAATGATATCTTATTCTTCAATATCTGGCCAAATAAAACCACCGAGAGTATCTATGGTAAATTTAACTATGAACCCAGTCGGAATTTGTTCTCTCACCTGTCCAACAAAATGTTTCTTAATCTTCTTCAATAAATTTTGAACATGTACCCCGGAAGTTAATTTTACTGGTAAAACACTAGGTCTTGAATCAGATGACAAAATAGAAACATCCATAAATGGTTCTACATCGGACGATTGGACCTCGGTAGGAGATGATTTGTACACACTTGGTGTACATTTTTCTTTTACATTATAAATAAACTCATACGAATAAGTCAAAAAATTAATTTCATAAGGTTACCGCTTTGAGGTTACTCCTACGAAGTCATAGCGGATGAAACAAGAATTTTACTTTTATTGCGACGTCATTTGTACCCACAACGTTTGAGCTGGACTCAACCAATAAACGATGTGGCCGTGACGTCACTAAAGGTAGAGGTAATCAATTGTTTATTGTTGTTTACGTTTAAGCTAACTTATCCACGATGAAATAACTGGTATCAATAGCTATGAAACTGGAAAATAAATTTAAAATATTTTTATATTTGGTAAAATAAAAAAAAATAGTATGATAGTCATTAAACCTACACATTTGGTTGAATATTCATTATTTTGGGACATTGTTTTCTACTTATAGTAGGGAAAATGAAACCTATATTTTATAACCAAAATAATTAAGAAAATAAAAAGCACTAGCGGAGATTTATGATATGTTTTAATGTATTTTATTGTAAAAGTATGTACACTAGAAAATGTTTGCTTTGTAAAAAATTATGCTTTAACAGGAGTGTTTGTATTTTGCTTGTAAAATTATTGTGTTAATTATAATATACATAATAATGGTATATGTGAGTTTTGTATTGGTGCTCCTTGATTGTTTTTATCATTGATACTTTAAAACAAGGGTTACTAATATATAGAGTAGCGCTGAGGGCAGTATTTTTTTTATATACAGTCCACCTAAATTAGGGTGGAGAGAGAATACTGTGACAAATCGCATTGAAAATCTACCCCTGCCGAATTGAGCTGAGATTGGAACTTTGATCTTCCAGTCAACGGCAGTAAAGTCTATTGATGCCTTAGACAATATGACCACCCATATGCACCGGTATTGGCAAGGGTTACATGGGTGGCATGAGTACACTCCTCCCTCATAGTTTTATTAAGTGTATGTGTGTATGTGTATGTGTATTTGTTTGTGTATGTGTATGTGTATGTGTGTATGTATGTGTGTACGTGTATGTGTGTATGTGTATGTGTATGTGTGTATGTATGTGTATATGTGGGTATGTGTGTATGTATATATGTGTGTATGTGTGTGTATGTGTGTATGTGAGTATGTGTGTGTATGTATGTGTGTGTATGTGTGTGCGTGTATGTGTATGTGCGTGTGTGTATGTGTATGTGCGTGTGTGTATGTGTGTATGTGTGTGTATGTGTGTATGTGTGTATGTGAGTATGTGTGTGTATGTATGTATGTGTGTGTATGTGTGTGCGTGTATGTGAGTATGTGTGTATGTGTGTGTGTATGTATGTGTGTGTATGTGCGTGTGTGTATGTGAGTATGTGTGTGTATGTATGTGTGTGTATGTGTGTGCGTGTATGTGAGTATGTGTGTATATGTGTGTGTATGTGTATGTGCGTGTGTGTATGTATGTATGTGTATGTGTATGTGTATGTGTATGTGTATGTGTGTATGTATGTGTATATGTGTGTATGTATGTGTGTATGTATGTGTGTATGTTTGTATGTATGTGTGTATGTGTGTATGTGAGTATGTGTGTGTGTATGTGTGTATGTGAGTATGTGTGTGTGCATGTGTGTATGTGAGTATGTGTGTGTGTATGTGTGTGCGTGTATGTGTGTGCGTGTATGTGTGTATGTATGTGTGTATGTGTGTGCGTGTATGTGTGTATGTGAGTATGTGTGTGTATGTGTATGTGCGTGTGTGTATGTGTGTATGTGTGTGTATGTGTGAGTATGTGTGTGTATGTGTATGTGCGTGTGTGTATGTGTGTATGTGTGTATGTGTGTGTATGTGTGAGTATGTGTGTATGTGTGTATGTGTATGTGCGTGTGTGTATGTGTGTATGTGTGTATGTGTGTGTATGTGTGTGTATGTGTGTGTATGTGAGTATGTGTGTATGTATGTGTGTGGATGTGTGGATGTGTGGATGTGTGTATGTGTGTGCGTGTATATGTGAGTATGTGTGTATGTGTATGTGTATGTGCGTGTGTGTATGTGTGTATGTGTATGTGCGTGTGTGTATGTGTGTGTATCAGGAACATATAGTTAGCAGATCATGAAGCTATGAAATACAAACATTGAAGCTAATGTCTTTGTGTATGTGTATGTGTAGCACATATATGCACTTTATACATTCCTGTTAACACATTGTTTTACTATTAATCCAGGATATACTCATTTAAATAGGCTAAAAGGGTAATGGCGTGTAGGGTACTATTCATAACAAATGTACCATCATTTATGCGTGACGAGAATGTAAAATCATTCAGAAAAAATACTCTCTGTACCCTTAACCAGTATTCATACCCATACCATCCCAAATATGGCTTTATTATTTATTATGTCGAAGGTAAAACCAGTTGTTATAAAAATGTTTCCCATTCTGTATTTTAAATTTTATTAATTACGAGAGAATCAATCAAATATGAGGTACTCATAATTAGTTTATACATTTGGTTATTTTCTTTTAAGTTACTGGATTTATAGAGATCAACAACATGTGTTTTGAATAAGTTGAAAGATTCATATATTTGATTAATGCACTTTAAAATAATTATAAAGTTCAACAGAAAGAATGAAAAACGGAGAGTATACAACACAATTACTCTACCCGTGAATGTGAAGCATGGTCTCTCATTCTGTGACAAGATATTAAATTGATAGATTATGTGAACAAAGTACTGAAAAATATGTTCGGATCCGAAAGGATTTAAATATAAACTTGCTCGTTTCTAAATAATATTTTTAGCACCGCGTCTTACTATCCGATAGGGTTATACGCTTTAAGTACTAATTACGCTAATGGATTAGGAATTGGGAAGGTTGAATTAGAGGAAGTGAACCCGCATTTGCTCTGAGGGAGAGTAGAAAACCATTTAGGAAAAACCACCCCCAGTTCACCTGACCGAGATTCGAACCTTGTTCTCCCCGTCCTCAGCAGTCGAGCTTAAAACGACAATCGCGTTAGCCAACTAGGCCACAGAGGCGGGTCTCGCTACTAAAAGATCATACTAGGTTGGTTGTGCATTCACAGCAAGGGATAATATTTATTGTTACGACACTATCTTACAAACTTTCTGTTATTGTTTATTATGGATTGAAATAACATTTTCAGAAATAAGTTTAGAGTAAACGAACCTATGAGTTAGTTTTCCTCATAAAAACAAACACATCATCTTCCAATAAATATTAAAAATTAAACAATTAGTTACGTTTAATCCACCCGTAAACTATTTTAATTGTAAAATATAAATATATTCTTTTTTATCGTGAAAAATAATTCTAAGATACTCATTTATTCAAAGTATATTTCGAAAAATTTCAAACTTTCTATATTTTGTCACATGTAACCTACCCATAAACTAATAAATATACTTATATTATTGACCAAGTGAAATAGTCACCTGAGCTCTTTCCCCTCCTCCCTAAAAGATCAAATATTTACAAAATTCAACAGCTAACAGTGAGCTACTATAAAATTATTTTTTTGTAGAAATATAAATATATAGGGCCTATAGACTATATAAAAAAATTAATCATCAACTATACCTATGTACTTTCAAATATAGGCTTATATATTCCAAACTTGTATCTAGAAATATAAAAAATAACTAAATAAATATTTAATATTTAATTTACCAATTTAAATTTAATACAAGAAAATTAATATGTTTGAATTAATAAAGAAAAAAGGTTTTATCTGAAGTTTCCAAATAATAATTCTTATAAGAATTTTGAATATAATGGACGGTAAACGATATAAGACAGTGTAGCATTGGACGTTATATGGGAGACGCTACAAACAAAAACAAAAGAAGAGACTTACTGCATTCGCCTGTCGACTGGGCCTGCGGGGAACAACGGCTCAAAAACCTCCGGACGAACCTTCATTAACCCGGGAGAACAAGACACTAAGAGCGCGTAATGACTGACAAGTTCAGCCGACGCCCAGGGCTGTCTGCACATGCGCAGTAACGAGTTCCCGTCACGAGAAGGTTCACGAAGCTCAGCATTGCTTGCACTATGTTCCATTTAAATCCAGAATGCTTCCCCCCCCCCCCCTTCACCTTTCGTCCTCCACTGATTTTGTATATATTCTGTTCCCGGTATCGATAACGACACAATTGGGACTGAGTCATATCAGGGATAGGATAAGCTCCGGCTTTCTACTTCATAAAATGTAAGATCTAAATCCATTTTCGGCAAATTAAAACCTTTTTTTTTAATGTAAATCTTTTCTAAATTCAATTTTGGCTTAAATTTCAAATAACCTAAAAAATCAATCTGACACTTAAGAACATAGTTTTTTCTGAGATCACCTTATTTGCAAGGTCAGGGCGACTTAGCGCCAGTAGAGTCACGACTAATCGATTGTATCGATTATGTACTGTATTGTTTAAATTAATGTTCGCGGGAACTATGTTAGTATTTGAATTAGTTTATCTTATTGTGATACGCTATGTGTCTTTTCTTGATGGGCAGATATTTAGAACTTGAATTTAACATATCTTATTGTCATACGCTATGAGCCATTTATTATGGACAAATATTTAGTATTTGAATTTAAAATATCTTATTGTCATAAGCTATGAGCCATTTATTATGGACAAATATGTAGTATTTGAATTTAAAATATCTTATTGTCATACGCTATGAACCATTTATTATGGACAAATATTTAGTATTTGAATTTAACATATCTTATTGTCATACGCTATGAGCCATTTATTATGGACAAATATTTAGTATTTGAATTTAAAATATCTTATTGTCATACGCTATGAGCCATTTATTATGGACAAATATTTAGTTTTTGAATTTAACATATCTTATTGTCATACGCTATGTACCATTCCTAATGGACATATATATTATGTTTAAAATTAGATTGTCTTGTTGCCATTGACTAGGTACCTTTTTTTAAAGGATTAATATTTAATGATGGAATCCAAATTGTCATGTTGTTTTTACTATGCGCCATTTCTAATGGGCGACATCTTAAAGTTAACATTAAGTAATCTGATGAATATTTACCATCTGACTCTTTAGCTTTAACTTCAATTAATTGTTGTTATGAATTTATTCTATTTTCTTTATACTTCGCAACATCAACAATGTATATATTTGGAGGAACTGTTAAAAATCTAATTGAGTTATGGCTAATAAATATCGACTAACTCTGACTTATACTAATTCTTATTATATATTTATCCCATCATTCCCAAGGTTATCCGCCAAACGTTTTGGTTTAATATGAACTTTACTGAGGCTGAAGTCTCTTGCCGTCTGGATGAGATAGAGGGTCACATTAATAACTCCTCAGCACTCGCTCTGGGTTAAACCCCCCCCCCCCCCCTTTTTTTTTGGAGTGTTTATGTTTTCGATGTATTTTGTTGGCATCTGCCCCTTTTGGATGCTACAAAATCTGCGCCACTCTGCGCTCAGAGTGAGTGCATCTTGCTGGTTCTGTTTAATTAATTTTTGTAATTCTGTTTCATCAATAACACAACAGCCATGGACTCTGCCTCTGGAAGCACGATCAACGCGCGGTCTGAAATCTACCTGCTCAGCGGCTCCGATCTGCGGGAGGAGCTCAAGGCGAAAAAAATCCAACACCCCCCTGAGGCAACGGTTGCGGCTTTGCGGTCCTTGCTGTCCGAGAGTATTTGTAAGTCCAGCGACCCTATTAATCAGGACACTATGTATAAGGTTAGCCAGCCTTCTTATAATGAGGGGGATCAGCACAATATTGAGTCTATTGTGATAGAGAAGGTTAGTGGACTCCCAATCCCTCCCGTTGTCCCCGCCGCTAGTACACAGTTTTCTAGTACTCTCTCCAAAACACAAAGTAAGGTCGCTAGCGAGCGCGTTAGACTTTGGCCGGTGTGCGATGGGTTATCGCCCTTGGAATTATTTAGCTTTTTGGTAGAGGTTCATAGAGTTTTGAAACTCAGACTCGTAGGGGACTTGGAGTTATTAACCTTATGTATTGGCAAGACGTCAGGATTTCTAGCACACTTAATCACTGAGTGTATTCAGCTAGGCCTTCCCTGGACTAGGGTGAAAAGTCGCATATTAGAGTCTCTAGTGTCTAAAAGAGATAAGGATACCCTGTATAAACAAAAAGTACGTCGTTTTCAGCTTCCTCAGGAACCCTTTCGATTATTTATCTTGGCTGTCTCTGAGGCGATTGAGATGTTATACCTTAATGTACCCGAGGAGGACATAGTGGAGATTATCCTTGAAAATGTGTCCCCTTTGACAAGGAGACATTTCATATTTTCTAATAGGCCTACTACTCTTTCCGAGTTGTACTCGTTGGCGTCCAGTATAGAGGGTTCGCTTTTGGCCGAGAGGGAATATTTGTATGAATTTCCCGCGCAGGTGCCCCGTAACTTCCAACAGGAAAGACCCCCCCCCCCCCCCATTTGCGACTATTACCAGGCCTATTATTAACGTGGGTTCTAGTCCCTCTACTATGCAAGGAGGCAGGAATAGGTCTAGGAGATCTTCTGACTTAACCCGCGTCCGATGTTATCGTTGCCGACAACTAGGGCACCTTCAGAGGGAGTGCCCCTCGGGAAACGTGTGACGCGTGATGGTGGTAAGGGGACCGCCGCGCGTGAAGTTTCCAAATCTTCTGTTCCCCTTTCCCCGGTTGTTAGATTCTCAATTAGATCAGTGTCGGGCTCTGCCTTACTTGACACTGGTTCAAGTGCTTCTTTCATTAATGTTGAATTTTTGAATAGTTTAAATAATGTTGGGAAGATACTGGTGGGGAAAGTCGGTGTTAAGGCCTTTGTCTTAGGCAATGGCAACCTCCTTAAGGTTAGTGAGAAAGTGAGTCTTTCCATAAAATTAATGGGGTTTTCTTGGAAGAGGGACTTGTTTTGCATTCCTTCATTACCCTACGATATAATCTTGGGTAATGACTTCCTGTGGGGAACTGGTGCCGTCATTGACCTGACTAGGAAGGAGTTAAGCTTTGGGTTTTCTCCCAGGGTTAAAGTCCCGTTTTATACTAATCATATTTTTTATAGCTTATGTTTGTTTGATAATGGTGAAGTAGCCATTAGGGGTTTGATTTCTAAGTTTTCTGACGTCATTACTACCAGGTTAGGTGGGTGTAATGTCCTGCCTTATGAAATCATAATGAGTGACAACATCCCCATTAGATCAGGTCCGTACTCATGGGCTCCGCCCAAAATGAAGGTTTTTCGGGAGTTGATCAATGATTTAGAATCAAAAGGGGTCATCCGCCCCTCGAACTCACCGTATGCTAGTCCTGCATTTATTATACCCAAAAAAGGGGAGGGCTTCAGGCTTATCGTCGATTATAGGAAAGTCAACAAATAGATTCAGTTTGACCCGTACCCAATGCCTAGCATAGAGTCAGCTTTTCAGCACCTTGGTAGAGCTCGTGTTTTTAGCCTGATTGATCTCAACGCAAGCTTTTTGCAATGCGCCTTGTTAGAGTCTTCAAAAAAATTCACTGCTTTTGTCACTCCGTGGAGACAATACGAATTTAACCGTGTTCCCCTTGGCTGTAGTATAGGCGGACAAGCCTTAAGTCGCGTACTGGACCATGTGTTGTCTGACATAAAATACGATTATGTATTTAACTACTTGGATGACATATGTGTATATAGCAATTCGCTTGAGGATCATTTAGTGCATTTAGAGGAAGTGTTGACTCGATTACGGCGAGCAGGCCTGACAGTAAATCCCGACAAGGTTACTTGGGCAAAACCTCCATCAAATACCTGGGGTATGTTATTTCTGAGGGAAACCTCCTTATAGATCCCGAGCGAATCAGCCCCATCATTAATTATCCCCCTTCCTCAAATCTCAAGGGCGTAATGCGTTTTGTTGGCATGTGTGCATATTACGCCAGATTTGTCCCGGCCTTTTCGGAGATTACCGCTCCTCTCAATGCTCTAAAGAGGAAAGGTGTCACCTTTTGCTGGGGTGAGGAGCAGGCACGGGCTTTTAACCTATTGAAAGAAAAGCTTATCTCCCCCGAGGTACTAAGGATGCCAGATTTTTCTATCCCATTTCTCCTTCATGTTGATGCTTCGTCTGTGGCTCTGGGGGCTGTGTTGTCCCAGAGGTCATCGGAGGGAGTCCGGCCGGTAGCCTTCGCTAGTCGGACTCTCACCGATGCCGAGAGGCGATACAGCGCCTATGAAAAGGAATGTCTCGCCTGTGTCACAGGCGTTGAGCGTTTCGCCGATTATCTAGAGCAACGTGAATTCGAGCTTTTCACCGATAACCAGGCACTTGCGTGGATGTGGGGCCACCCCAAGCAGCTTGGGAAAATAGGGAGATGGGTTTGGAGACTATCTAGGTTCAAGTTCTCCACCCACCACATTTCCGGGAGACATAACGTTGTGGCAGATGCTTTGTCCCGCATGGCGGAAGATAACTCTCCTATTGGATCTCTCGAGGTAGCTCCTGCTTCCTGTGTTATTCAGTTCATTCCTGAATCCTTTACGTCAATTGGGAACCACCAAAATAACGATCCGTGGTGTGTAGAATTAAAAGACAGGATATCTAGAGGGGAGAAAATAGGGTCATATGCTATTTTCAATGGGCTATTGGTTGTGACTAATTCGAAGGGGAAGTGCAGGAAAGTGGTTGTGCCAGGGGCGGTGCGATCAATGTTGCTGAAATATTTTCATGATTCTGCATATGGTGGTCATCTTGGAGTTTTGAAAACCTTTAAGAAAATTACTAAGGAGTTCTTCTGGCCCGGGTTGTATAACGATGTGAAAGAGTGGGTTAGCCATTGTGAGAGCTGTCTAAAGGCTAAACCCGCCCAAAATTCCAGAGTTGGGTTCCATTCGGCCGATGTCGCCCAACGTCCCTGGGATAAGGTCTTCATCGATTACATGGGGCCAATCACCCGTTCTACCTTAGGTAATTCGTGTATCCTTATTTTAGTAGACGCCTTTTCCAAGTTCGTGGTTCTCATCCCGTTGCGCAACATGAAAGCAACCACTACTGTCAACGCCCTCTGCAGGCGAGTGTGGGCTTTATTTGGAGCACCACGTGTTGTGGTCAGTGATAATGGTCCTTGCTTCAGATCGAGCTGTTTTAAAAACATGTGTTTCAGTTGGGGAATTAAACATGTTACCACTAGCCCCTACCTCCCCGGACCCAATCAGGTGGAAAGATTTAACCGCAACTTGGTCATTGCTCTTACCATTTTTCACAGTGAGACGCAGAGTAAGTGGGATCAGGAATTAGATTTTTTAAATCTTGCTTTCAATTCCGCCTTCCACGAGTCTATTGGCTGTTCACCTGCTTCCATCTTTCTGGGTAGAGAGCTGAATCACCCCCTATTAGCCATTTGGAACATAGAACCGTTATTAGAGAGTTATGATGACTCCTCCCATAAGGAGAAATGTCAACGTGCC
Organism: Timema cristinae; assembly: GCA_039000515.1. NCBI lineage: Eukaryota > Metazoa > Arthropoda > Insecta > Phasmatodea > Timematidae > Timema > Timema cristinae. The sequence goes on from JBCFYV010000003.1 coordinate 9,180,755, forward strand.
CTGGATCATCTTAAATTAGCTCAAAGAAGGGTGGCTGGCGCTTATAATAAAGGGAGACTCCCCGTTCCCTTCTGTGTAGGGGATAAAGTTTTATGTAAGGAATTCCCTTTGAGCTCCTCGGCAGAGAAGAGATACGCGAAGTTGTGCCAGAGGTGGAGTGGTCCATGGACAGTGGAAAAGTTTTTGACCCCCGTGACCGTCTATCTCAGGAATGTAAAGGATGCAACTACGTCCAGGCGAGCGCACGTCAGCCACTTAAATATGACATAAGCCCAATTGTCCCTTGGGATATGATGTGGGCGTTGTGGTGTAATTAGTTATAAAGATATATTATATATATTTATTTTTATTGTTGAGAATTAGCTAGCGTATTTATAAATATATTTATATAGGTATAGAGTAGGTTGGTAAATTGTAGGTTTTGTTGTTAAATACATATTTCCCTTACGCCTGGGCCCAGGACAAGAAATATGATTCATGATAAATAGTTCTTTTTTTTTTTTGGCGGACAAGTGTGTACCTGTGTACGTCAACATGTTATTGGCAGTGTTATATTTAAATCCAGTGCGCCGGACAGATAATGACTTGCCGATTTTGTGCTTCTCTTGGCCACTGGGGCGGAGAACTGGACCATACATAAGAGTGGATTATTTGAATGATCTCGTATGAGAGCGAGACATAGGACCTTTTCTAAACATTGAAATCCCAAATTGATAGGGAAGAGACATTTGAATTCTGTGTACTGCGTGATTTTTTTTTTTTGTGTACAGCTCAGTGGTCTCCGTTCTTCTTCTCTTCTCCTTCCCCTTCCTCTTTCCCGTGCGCATGCTGCAAGATAGTGACGTGATGTAACGGAGAATATAGTGGCCGTCCTCGAGGGTTGAACCTCTGGAACCCCGGCAACAAGGATGGACATCTGGACAACCTGACACGTAACTTGGTGCAGCATCCCGCCGACGACAGCCCAGGCGAGCGGCCGGTTCTGATCTAGCTTGATCCAGGGATACCCATCTGGCACCGAGGACGGAAAGCGTGCCCATGGAAATCTCCGTTGGAGAGTAGACATCGCTAGCCCATAGCTGGTGTTCCGTGGATGCTACAAGACCAAGTAGAAGGAAGTGGCAGCCCACTCCCTCCCCCTTTTTGCCTCTTAAAAGGGGGGGAGATTTGTAGCATTGGACGTTATATGGGAGACGCTACAAACAAAAACAAAAGAAGAGACTTACTGCATTCGCCTGTCGACTGGGCCTGCGGGGAACAACGGCTCAAAAAACTCCGGACGAACCTTCACTAGCCCGTGAGAACAAGACACTAAGAGCGCGTAATGACTGACAAGTTCAGCCGACGCCCAGGGCTGGCTGCACATGCGCAGTAACGAGTTCCCGTCACGAAGCTCAGCATTGCTTGCACTATGTTCCATTTAAATCCAGAATGCTTCCCCCCCCTTCTCCTTTCATCCTCCACTGATTTTGTATATATTCTGTTCCCGGTATCGATAACGACACAATTGGGACTGAGTCATATCAGGGATAGGATAAGCTCCGGCTTTCTACTTCATAAAATGTAAGATCTAAATCCATTTTCGGCAAATTAAAACCTTTTTTTTAATGTAAATCTTTTCTAAATTCAATTTTGGCTTAAATTTCAAATAACCTAAAAAATCAATCTGACACTTAAGAACATAGTTTTTACTGAGATCACCTTATTTGCAAGGTCAGGGCGACTTAGCGCCAGTAGAGTCACGACTAATCGATTGTATCGATTATGTACTGTATTGTTTAAATTAATGTTCGCGGGAACTATGTTAGTATTTGAATTAGTTTATCTTATTGTGATACGCTATGTGTCTTTTCTTGATGGGCAGATATTTAGAACTTGAATTTAACATATCTTATTGTCATACGCTATGAGCCATTTATTATGGACAAATATTTAGTATTTGAATTTAACATATCTTATTGTCATACGCTATGAGCCATTTATTATGGACAAATATTTAGTATTTGAATTTAACATATCTTATTGTCATACGCTATG
>JBCFYV010000003.1:9182891-9322815 GCA_039000515.1 Timema cristinae
CCCAAGAATATTAAATATCTCTAGCAGCGCTCGTAAAGGGCCCCCGAGGGACAATTTTTGTCAACTACCTTTTAAGGAATCACCGAACCATTGTCGGGGCAAAACCACTTAGTGCGCCCCCTCATTCAACGCTGCCCTTTCACGCCAGAAAAACAGTTATGAAAACTAATTCTGGGATATTTGCATCTAAATTTAGGTCCGTTCGTTATTTTGATGGTGGTTAAACTGAACTAATTGTTTAAATTTACCAAAATTTTTTAACACCTACGTTTTAAATTTTTTGTTTTTCACAGTTTTTTTAAATTGGAAATACTTTATAATCTAAAAAGAGGTAATATTTTTCAGTTAAAAAAAAAATGTAATCAAAAAGTTTTAAAAATAAAATTTTTACTTTTTTTCTTTCTTGCTATTTTATAGGGGTTCATAAACATCAAATTAAGGGAAAATTTAAGTTTTTTTCCCCTGAACAAAAATATTCTGCCTATAAGGGAAAACACTACATAGACGAAAAAAAGGGTTTAAAATTGGGAAAACCCAAAATTTGGGCTTCACCACAGCCCCACACTATGATTTTAAAAATTATTTTGTTCCCATTTAGAAAGTTTTATTTTTTATTTAACCCAAAAATTACTCTTACTCCTGCCGACTAATCTTTTTTTGGGCCTACATATTGGGTTTTTTTATATTTTCAAAAATACCCCCTTTTTTTAATTATAGAAAGCTTGAATCTTCAACATGAGATTTTTTAATTTGTTTCCCCACTTTGTTTCGACCAAATTTTCATCCCTTTATATAGGCCATCAAAACCACTTGTCATTAGGAAATTTTTTTTTTTGGGTAAAAAACGGACCTTTGAATTTTCCCAAAGCGGGGGCTGGGGTGTGGAAACCAAATTTGATAAAAATTGGGGAAAAAACCAAATTTTTTTAAACCCCGGCCCAGGGGCAAATTTTTTTACTTTGAAAAGGGGTTCCATTCCCCAGGGTTTAAAAGATATAAATTTTTCGGGGTTTCTTTTCCAGCTAAAAAAGTTTTTTAATTGGGGGGGTCTTCTCAAACACAAAACGGGGGGTCGTTTTATTAACGGGGCAGTAAGCAAAAAAATTTTTATCATTTAAAAGGGATTTTGGGCCAGTTTTGGGAAGGGTGAAAAAAAAATTTTGGAAAACCAATAGGGGAAAAAAAGGGGGGATAAAAGTTTCCGGGGCGAGGGGGGGGGGTTTTAAAATTTCCTTTTTCATTTTTAAATTGGCACTAACTGGTCAACATTTCCTCTAAAATAATTTTTTTTTTTAAAAATTGGGGGGTCGGAACCTTTTGGGGAAATTTTTGGGTAGGAAATCGGAGCATGGAACTTCCCCATGCAAACTCAACATGGAAAGCTGCCCCTGTTTAAAACGTGTGGCAATACTAGGGTTTAAAAAAACCTTCCCAACTTACCCCCTATCACGGCTGTCGGTTGGCAAAACTTATTTGATGTTGGCATTCCGCATGGTGTTTTTAATGTTATACAAGGGGCCCTTCAACAACGGGCTCATTTGCTTTGTGAACATCCTAAAGGTCGCTAAGTTTTTTTTAAAACCGGATCACTACCAACAGGTACAAAAGTTATGTGCTCAGCGGCTACAAACATAAAAAAGGGGACATAGAACTTGGTGGGAAGTCACCCCTGATCTTTTTTTCCCCAAAAGATAAAAACCATAAAAAAATGCCATCAAACCCACTTTGGATGGGAAATTTTCTTTCTCAGGGGAGGTATTTCAAAGGGGACGAGAGTATTTGTTCACAAAAACTTTGCAAGATTTTTTTTGGACAAAGCTAGTCATAGCGAAAAAAAAAACCTATTATCGGGTAATCCTAGGGATGAAAAAACCCCTTTAAGGGTTTTGCTAAAAATCTCCCAAAGAACACCAGAAAGAGTTTTGAATTATATACTGGTGCAAAGGAAAAAGGTTGAAAGGGGATAGAAACGGGGGAGAGAGAGTAATGCAAACCCCCTCCTTTCGATCAGGGTTACTAAACTTTTTCCATGTATATTTAAACAACCCGTAGGGATGATATGTTGTTTTTAAAAGAAGAAGTGTTTGGTGCTGTTTTATCATTTCTGACTTTCTCTTCAGAGGATGAAGTTATTTGCCGAGCAAACGACCACATCCCATTTGGTCTAGCAGGATCAGCTGTGATTTACGAGATAGATTTTACAACAAGCAGTTTCGTGTGGTGCGGCTCTTCAAGCGGGCGACTCTCTGGATAACACATACAACATATGACCCTTCCAACTCTCCCATTCGGGAGGATATTAAACAAAGTGAGCCTTCGGTCCGGGAGAAAATGCGGAACTGCTGTTCTAGAATTATTACACACAGCTACAAACAATCTAATGTGGAGACGAGACATAGACTGTGCGTCCCGCTTGTATGAAGATTAGATCCCTGACCCTGGATCTTTATGGGTAGGCCTATTATTATTTTTGATAATATACATTTTTATAAATTTTTATATAAATATTGTAAATCAGCGGATCCAAACTGTGGTTTCTGCTTACCACCAGTGTGTACATACCATAAAATCTCAATGTCCGACTGTTAGAAAGCCAAATACAAACAAGAAATTACAAATCTGGAAAAAGGGCTTCCAATCATATCTTATAAATACCATAGTTATGACCAAGTATTACCAAACATAGACCAAAGATTTAACCATGGTAGTTGGAGGGATGGCAACCAATGCTGCAGAAAATTGGTACAGGCTAAACCCACAACATCACAGACCAACTCTATGACTCCCTCTGAACTTTTTCTACTGTCCGACTCAGACTCTAGCCTCCGACCCTTTATTAATAGTAAAATTTATAATAATAATTATTATGATTAGTTAGTATTATTAATTATTATTACTATCATGGGGAATATGCCCAAACATAAACATTAAAAAACAGATGAAATAACCAGTGTAAGAAAATTAAAATGTTTAGACTGTGTTTTGCTCGCAGGTCCAACCATTCATATATATTATTCATAATCACAAAATTTACAATATAAAATTATAACTAATCTAATTAAAAAACCCCACACCTACAAAAAAAAAAAAAAGGGCTAAGTACGAACGTGATTGTGCAGAGACATCTCATCACAAACCCAGTGGATCATCAGATTCAGTTCTACAACTTTAATTGAATAAAAATATATTTATATTTGAGATCTTACAATCTTTATAAGATAAGTAAAAATTTCCAATTCCTATGAGAGTCAAATATGCATTAATCTAAGCATATAATAGATAAAAACTATATACATAATTTACACACTTGAAAATTACCCCAATTTTGAATGGTTCTACAATTCTTTTGTGTCCATTAAAGTTTAGTGACATAAGTTAGAATCGGTGTACAAAAAGATCAATCCTTTATTATTTGTATACCATTAACATCGAAGTTTGACACACTATTATTTACCTTTCTAACACACGACATCACAGAGCCCTGTTGGCAACACTGATAGCCCTGCTGCCTGTATTTTTATATAAACCTGCACACCATTAAAACATACCGTGACTAGTAAATATTGAGCATCTTCTCACGTGTGTTTCTCCAGACTCCAAATTATGGGATTGTTTGAGGGGTAACCATCGAAAGTCATGGGAACTTCTGCTAGCTCAAAGGGCCTATATATCATTTATATATTTTTTTATACAAACTTATACTACTATTGTTATTTTATTATTGAATTAAATTTTGTTTACAGAATTTGCTTTTCTGATTTAAATGTCCAATAAGGAAGAAACCAATGTACCTGGGGTCAGTCACTTTATCTTGTCAAGTGTACCTATTTCCTGAACAAAACTGAGATTATTGCGGGGTTTTTTTTAACTTCTGGTTAAAATTAAATTCTACTTTCATGCATGGGTTTCGACAGAGTACGGTCTGACTACATATTACAATCTTTAAAACAGATATTCAACTGTTGATTATATGGGATCTTGGATCTTCTAGATCAGGCGAAACGCGATTTGCATCTGATAAACATCACGCCGTGTCCCAATATATGGCTGCTAGGTAAAATACTCTTCGGATCAGTTACATTAGGGCTGATATCTGGGAGGCGAGGGAGTTTAAATGTTACACTCATATTGCAGACCACTTCGTTACTATTCCAAATACTTAGTTCTAAAATCTAGATTTTTGGCTGAAAATTCAATGTGCGGCTGGGCAACCGACCCCATGTGAGCCGCCGCTCCCCCGTATGCCTAACTCACAAATTATCGCATAATAGTCTTACGACTTACCTACCACAATTTGGGATTATATACCTTATGATCATAATAATAATTACTTGAGCTAGTCCCCTACTATACTAGTTTGTGTTATTTATCAAGCAGGCGACAGCACCTGAATTCAACAAATTTAGCCAGTTGATCTGCCACAAAAAAACGAACAATGGCTGCCACATTTGCAGCACTGGGGGAGTGAGCAGTGTTTACGAACTTAAGCGTTGAAAGCGATCTGCAGTGCTAGAGTATGTAATCAACATTGCATGTTTATTATTGACTGTTTGAGTGTCCAATCTATTTTTAAAACTTTGAGCAACTAAAACTAGCAGTGCTAAATGAATCCTCAACCTCACAGCTGTAGGTGGCAGGTGTCGAGTGATCAACACAGCCAACATTCCATGTCATATATGAATTTGCGAAACAACAAAGTCCTACAGGACACTCATCATGTGTTTCAACCACTCTTCTTATCCATCTAGACTGTCTCCTACAACCACAATCAAAAATAATTCGTCGTATCATTCTTCCACCCATTCTTAACTCATCACTAAAAGGTTCTGTCACGTGGATCATTGTACTCTTATCCATCTCGAACCGAGTACTGGAGCGACTCTTGCGGTCACACGACATAGGAAAAACACCCATGTGGAACTGTCACAATGCACTAGTGTGCGACATTGCTATTGCACCGTGGCTGTGCAACTCCTACTGCAGTCTCAGGTAACTGTCGCATTTGATGTGCAGAACATCACCAGGAAGATGTCTAACTTATTTGGAGATCTGGATTTAGATTCTACAGAAAAAAATTGACCCCACTCAGAGGTTGTTTCAACAAACTTTTTCAGAGAGGTATGTTTTACTTTAAGCCTAAAAGTGGTACCGCATTTTTGTGGTGAACGCTCTGAGTGGCAGTAGAATAGACGCGCATACACATCCTATTACATATGGATGTTATTTGGGCTAAACGAATTAGGAAAGATATAGACTTTTATTCTTCCTCAAGTTAATTCAAAGGGTCCAAAAATTAAAGGTCTGTGAGAAGGTGAATATTATTAGCGAGCTCTGTAGAGATATTATTCAAGACCAGGCAATAATTTTCTGAGATATTGAAAGCTTTGATAACATAATTAGACTAAGATCTGTAGAGTACAGTGAAGATACTGCGGACCAACTCACGGCTACCAGCCTATACCTACCTTAAAATCTTTAGTGACGTTCTTAAATTGAGATTTGTGTTCATATAGATATCATAGAGCTGACTTTTTGATCAAAATTATTCCACAATCTTTAATCATAATGAACTGACTATAAGTTTTTTGCGTGCTGAACGATTATCCAAATATATGCTTAGTTAATTACTGATGTAGATGGGACCTCGATTAACCTGGGATATTCTCCAGATAAGGAGTCGCTCGTGAACCAGTATAGATACTTTAACAAGCACGTAGCCAGAAGAAAACAAACTATTTCGGTGGGGCCCAATATCTAGATTGAGAAACAGTGAACTAAAACTGGTGAAGATAAGTGTAGTTCCCTAAGGTGTTCGAGCCACAATGTATTCCCATATTATCACATATGGGTTCCTCTCCAAGGAGCACCCGTATTAAGGCGTATCCCTACAGTATTGGAGGAAGGGACACTGGCGCGCTTTCTCGATACGACCCGGGAGTACTCGTCTTCATATAGAATGGTGGATCACAGAAACATTCCGAAGGTCCTCCCTCAGAATAAATTTCAATAAAGCCAAAAGGCCCTTTTTAGGGCCAATAAACCCTTTGTGTCTACCTAAACCACAACGCGAGAAAGGATAACTAAACCAAGAAAAAACGTTTCAGATCCACACCAAAATTAGTTGTCACGGCTTTTTAGCCGAAAAGTAATTACAAATCAATCACAATCTTAAACAGACATTTGATTATAATTTTATAGGAATAGTATTACTGATTGAGGGAGTGCGACGAATTTGCGAGTTTAACCTTCTTGGAACTTAACACCCGCGGGAGAGGCATACCTTGTATTTTTGCGATAACAAAAACCCTGCACTAGGACACGTTCTCACGTTAAAGTGAATTGCCCTGATGGGTGTTTCTCACAAGAGAACCTCATTGTACTTGTTTTTATTCTGTTTATATTAAGGTGCTATACTAAATACTATGGATTAGCCTCATTTTTTAAGATCGATATTTTCTATGGGAAGAAATCAGTGCAAATTTGGTGACAAACTGCCCCAATAACAACCTTTATGAGTGGCAGCATTTTGGTATTCCTACCAATTTTTAAATCGAGTCCAAAGCAGACATATCTTGTGGTTAAATAAATACATTTACAGTTCTTAAAACTCTTTAAGAGTTCCTCACCACCAACACCCAGAAAATTTTTAATTTTTCTAAAGTTTCTTAGCAACAAGCCTTAAAAGTGGCTGGGGGCGCCTGTATTGAGCAGCAAAGCCAGATCTTTGAAATGCCTTTATTCCATGTTATTAAAACTACCTTTATCATCTATGGCACACTTCTCCACAGTCTAATCCAGCCTAGTGGGCGCCCTTGGTCTCTCCTCTCAATCTGGGCTCCCCTCCGTAGCTATGATAACGACAAGCCCCAGACGCCACCGCCACCCTCCATGCCCCAACCCAACTCATTCCAACATAAAGGTAAATACATTTAATTTTTATTGAAGGCTGTCTCTTTTGTAAAAACCTCTTTAATGTAACATATATAAAAGGTTAATATCTAGACTTTCAGGGGGATAGAGATCAGTAGGGGGCTGCCCCCCCCCTCCACCCCAGCCTCCCCTCCCCCGGCTAATACTCCTTGCCTTGATCAAAGTTCTTAGGAATAGTTGCATGTGATTTGACCTTAAGCACAAACTGGATGATATTCTTATACCCACAAAGATAAACTGTCATAAAAAAAATTTTAGAGCCTACACAATAAAACAGTATAAAAAAAGCATTCGCTAGCCAACGTAACAGTATTGTATGTGTGATTAAATAGTCTAAAGTACATTTATTTAAGTCAATTTTACTCAAAATAAACTTCATGACCTCCAAAATTGTGGAAATATGACCTAAAATGGAAAACCTGCACTCACAAATAATGCACTTTATAATTACAAATAAATGTATACGAATATTTTGAGTTAAAGGTAGATAGCTTAATAAAAATGTGTGTATTCATTAAGCATTAAATTCGAGGTTCAACTAAAAACAGGATTATATCATAAAGCATTACAAAGCGCCAGGAGTGAATATAAACAATTAATAGTCCCTAAACTTTCCTATTTCCATGCCAAAATTATTCGACTACACTATCTAATATATTCCATTGTTAGGTACCGATCACTTCCATTTTTGAGAGCGATTGTGCATGACAACAAACACTTACTCTAAAAAAAAAAAAAAAAATAAAAAGAAAAAAAAAAAAAAAATCTAGCGAGACAAACTGTCGGTTAAACAGGAGAACTGCGAGAACATTACGAAACTGAACCTAATTTATAGAGACAGAGGATGGAACAATACACCACGTCACTAGGATGACCACAACAGCTTATTTCTATTTAATTAGCGTAGACACACCGGGGGCATTCACTCCAAACAACCACATCTATACAGAGAGTCATTGATACACACCAGAGGCCTGTTCCCTACTCGCTAACAAACGTAATATTACATTCACTTAAGATCTTATGTGATACAGGTTTAAGTGAATCAACATTATTCACCAATAATTATCAAACGTTTTTTTAACACAACACTCTTTTTCTATCCTTTTTTCGAAACCTTTCTACATTTATAACTTTCACATAAACAAGCCAAGAAATATTGTAATCATATCATGAGGGAAAAAATTGAACTTGAGGTTAGAAGAATATATGACAGTTAATCAAGTGTATCCGGCACCAATTCCTGTGTCGCCCCTCGAGAGGGACTTTGTCCACTAATTGTAGGAGCCAACAACCGAAAGAGGTTTTGAATGGAGTCTATTTGTTATCAAAATAAACACATTAACTCTTTCGGCATTACACATAAAATTTCTAAGAATACTTTGGGCCATCCTATTTATAAATAAAATTTTGAGAACCTTAAAAAAAGTGAGTTTTATTTACATTTATAATTTTTGAAAAATCTTGAAAATTTCTTTCTGAACTATACGCTTCTAGCAATTTTTAGTTAAAAAATCTAGAAATAGTCAAAGCGTGTATATAGACATGAGAACAAATAATCTCAAAATTTAATATAGGATTAATTTAAATGTATAAATAGGTTAATCGTTGTTCTGAGAAAATCTAATTGATAATTATAGGCAAGAGTTATGGAGAGCTAGGAAGTCGCGTCAGGGCAAAAAAATCTGACAAAATTAAAAAAAATCACAGTCCTCTCAGAAGAGCTAAAAAGATTTTTTAAAATCAGCTTAATCTTAGAGAGGGTCTTTATTAGCATACACTAATTACTTTTTCCACATTCGTATAATAATTTATCATATCCCTCCCGTTGTGCAAGTGCTCGAGGCTTCGCCTGGCAAACAATGGAAAAACAAACATCTCATTTCCTATCTTATTTTTCAATATCTGCTTTCTTCCATTACAGTTAGTCACATTCTTATCTAACACGTAAACACAAATAACACTGTTCATAACCTATTTATTAAAAAAACCAAAATTAAACATCTTTTTACACATCTAAAAATACTCAGCTCCCTCTACACAATATTCTTAACATCTGGTGTGATATGTAATTGTTTCCACCAAACTACATTCCAGTAACGCGGGCAATTCCTTCGTAAGCAATAGGTAGCGCACAACCACCAAAGCAAGTTATTGAGATTTTATCTTTCTGTATATATATCGCATTAACTTGATTAAATAAACAGAATTTATATCTAAAATGACGTAATGTTTCTCGAGAGTGGAAGCATAAATGAATGCATTATCACTAAATATTCATTGACATATGCTATTCCAAACAAAACCTAAATATCTAAAATCTCATGACAATTCTCATTATCGACCCAAGAAGTCTAATAATACTGGTATTTTATCATATGTTTTCTTTTAAACCACAACCACCTACACCACCACATCAAGAAAACAGGCCCCTAGGAGTGGTAACACGCTCCCTTAATCCAGCTGGTATAGTTCTCTCATTGACGTCACACTAACCGTATTCGTTCTATATTCACTTTATTACATATTGAGCGAGAAACAACGCTCTGAGAGAGGTTGATAAATCTCCTCCTTTTTACAATACACTCTTCACGAACTATATCTCTCCATTTCCCTTCTGGTCAACTAGCTGTGTGAATAGCCGTTATTTGCTCTTTCAACTCCAAAAACTTACATGTCCTCTTCGTCTGTCAGTCATGCTATATCCAGTTGATAATATAAGATACTTTTTATTGGTACTTAAGCTGTAACAAACAATTGAACCATATAAACAAGGAAAAATGTCTTTCAAAAACATTTCATTGCATAACTAAAGTGCAAGATCGCTTCCTACACTAATATAATCTTCAGAACATTATGCGTCTCAGTACACGGACAATCAAACGTAAAAAAAAACAAGCCACAATTCTATTTATTCCTTTTAGTTTCTACTGAAAATACAATTCTCAACTTTACCAATAACAGTGTATTCAGTATGGGCGCGCCTTGCTCTATTTTGGTACTATCCTAATTCCCCTTATGATCCTCTATATCTAACTCTATAGTACCTTAATTACATTCTACAACATACACACGGAAACATACCGTAATTCTATACACCAAACTCGTCCGCCCCAAACATAATTATCTACATCTAAATTCTCTACAATCAACGAGTTACTAACCAGACAAAACTATACCTACTTTTTATGCTAGAAATGATAACTTTTCTATCACATAAAGTCATGATGCAATATATTAATATTGATCTCCTAATTTACACAATCTAATTCAATTCAAACGAGCGAAAAATCATATTAAAAAATAAAAGCACTAGAAAACGAATAACGAGTCAACTGCTAAATAAACTATCTAACTTCAACTAAACTTGTCCTACCATGAGAACCAAACAAGAAGCTACAGTAGGCACCACATGGCTTCTTTGGCGTGCTAGACTGACAGCCCCACAGTCACATTTTAGAGTATATACTCACAATTGCACCCGTCAAGGACACTGAGCAATCGGCTTTCTAAACACATCATCAATTGCAGATCATATCTGGTCTCCGAAGTGTCGTACCGGGAAGCATATTATGGGTCAGGAGATCAACCGTTTTCAAAACTTTTAGCTTGTCAATCAACACCAAAGAGCGCCATGGGGTTTACTTCGTACGTGAAACACTTTGGTGGCGAAGCTGCCTCTACTAGTAGAGCTGGTAATAAGGGAGTAGGCCGATTAGTTGGTTCACTCCATTCCAACCTACAAAACCGTGGGTTACCCCTTTGGAATTTCATACCTTTGCTGAAACTTGGTGGTACAACATTGAACAATTACTGACGCGTGCACCGAGGGTTCAAAAGTCGGCGCCCCAGAGAATCAGCTGAGTCATATGTACCAAAAACATCGATTGCTCTTTTGGATTTTTCTTTAGCTACTAACACATTCTTCTAACTATTATTGTATTGACCGTAGAGCTGTCATAAATTATTTCGAAAGATCTTTACATGCACAACTCTACAGCTAACCAACGTCGCCAATACAACTCAGTTACTGAGAGCGAATAAGTACAAAATACATTAAAATTGCTGAATGAAGCTAAAAAGACTATATTTACCTAGTCTAGCGCGCTATCTGATGTGCACAAACGGAGCGCAATACAGGTGGCCTTCGTACATCCATTTAGACTCTGGCAAATTATTGACCTAAACACCGATTAATAATAAACATTATTGAGAAAAAGAGCATCCACAATTCACAAACGAGCATACTGAATTAAATATACTCTTTACAGAAACACCTAAACGTATGCAGCAAGCATTATTACATCCAAATAGAGTCATGGCACCAAGCTATGCTGTCCTGAGATTGGTTTATATTTAATATGTATTATGTACGCTAACACTAGAATGAGATAACATTTGAACTTTTTGAGTAAATCATTCTTAATATACTTTCTTAAGATAGGTCTTTAGTCAGTGATTGTGTGATGATTACTTTTTGATAATAAACCTTTTTCTTCTGCCCTTTACAATTGAGTGATACCAAATGTTCTTTCTGTCCCACATCCCTTTTTATACAAACAAAACAGGCCTTTTTAGAAAGTAGCATTTTCTTTGTAGGTCAACATCAGAACATTCTATTTTTTTATTTCTAGCACCCATGCAATTAATATTATGTTCGAATATACTGCATTATGTAGCTACATATTTACACTACTTGCTGTTTAGAGATAAGGGAAGTCTCTAATTAGTCAAACAAGTTGTACCATCCTTTGGGAACTAATCGAGTTTTAATAGCTTCGACATTTTAGAGGCCCCTCCGATTTCCCAGCCAGTAAATTTCCGAGAATTCTCCAAACTTCTTCCAGTTCTCACATTTTATGGCTATGTGCGGATGGTCCTTTATTATCAATCGGCAAATCTACTAAAGATCTTTCGTGATAAAAGAATAATTTTCTTTGAAAGATGGCAATTCACTCTCAAATTTCCCAAACCCTCTGTCTCCACCTCACCCTCCTTATCCTCACACTTCCTTAACTTCCACATTTCCAAATTTGGCAAATTTTAGAACTATTTGTTATTTTTCATGATGTTATTTACGTGGCTAACCTAAATGTCAACCTAACCACATCACTAAAGAATTTCTATTTTGGTTGTAACATTTTACAGCTATCTATGCGCTCATTTCGTTGTGCTTCAATTTTGAAATTCCATTTAGTTTTCATAAGAATGTAGAAAAATGCCAATGTCTTCTTACTGCAGTTTTGTTATCAATTTTGTTTTAGACCAAAACAAATAAATATCGCTCCAGTAGAAAGATATAGTTTAATTTTATTCACGTATCGATATAACAGTTGTTGTATCTACATCTGTTATGGTGCATAGAGGCATTAGAATTGAAATATTTTCAAATCGAATTAATGTAAAACAATGTTATCCCTGCTAGCAACATGAAACCTGTTTTATATTAAATTACATGATGGAAACATTTAAAAGCTTAAATCTATACATAAAATGTGTTTATAAGCTTGTAAATATGTTGATGGGGACCTTAGCCACACCCTATTTTCCTCCGACCTTTCATTTGAAATGTAAATAATTCACAGGGCCTTTGGTACTAGGCTTTGAGTCATGGTCTATATTAAAACCCGCCATGACTTATGTAAATATCGTCTACACTTGAGAAGTAGTTTAGATTTTATGTCTTTACGCGAAAATTTGAGACCCAACTATAGCACCAGCCTCTCTATAAAATAACTACATATTCTTAAAATTGTTTGTGGTTTATTTGAAGTTATCTCCCCCATACATTCATTCTGACAAATGTAACTTTTCTACCTCCTACATGTGCACCCCTATTCCTCATCTCCCCAACTCTCGCCCTTCCGACATTGCCCGTTCTCTTCCCCTGCTCAATTGAAATACGAAAAAAATGATCAGCAATTTATAGTTAAACACTGATGGGTGGTCCCTATCTTACTGCACTTATGACTTCCCGATTTCTTTCTTACACTTATACTACGCGTCTGTGTGTGTGTGTGTGTGTGTGTGTGTGTGTGTCATATATATATACCATAGTATATGCGTCTCGACTCGTGTGTATATATCAATATCTATTATATATAATAAGTATATGACGTATATAATACTAGTATATAACGAATCTATCTATCTAGCTTAGTAATGTATTGTGCAAATAATCTAACTCGGAAATATGTTCGATAGCGAAATGTCAACAATTGAGCGCATGACCACGTGAGTGAAAACCAAAAACATTGGTTCCGCAATGCCATCTGTCGTCCATCACTCTTTTCCCTTAGCAACCCATATTTATATACTCAAACCTTATTTTTAACTGTATTGCGCGTCGTTCTAACTCATTCGAAGTCGCGCAGAGAATGTAGTGATTAATTTTGATAATTGGAGACCCTATTTTTAATCTTTTAGTTAACCCAATGAACTATTCTTTCCGGGCAAAAGCTGATAATTCAGGAGGCTATTTCAATATGATAAAAAACAAAGTTAGATATTCTAAGGTTAGTGTGTTCAGAAATAATCAAGCCCCTTCGAGAAGGATGAAAAAATTGATCTGCTTTTTGAAGATTACTTTTTAGGAAGGACCGACCTTCATTAACACAGGAAAGATTTACACAATGAGGGAGAATTACTCAACTAAACTGAGGGCTCCTCAGGGACTCTTGAGGGAGGGAGTTCAAATAATAAGAGAAAAGAACGTATGGGGGGGGGGGTGGGAGGGGGGGGTCGGGGGGGTGGGGGGTGGGGGGGGGGGGGGGGAAAAATACACGCAAATGGTGAGTGGAGCGTGGTGGTTTGGAAACACATGTAATCTCTATCTAGGTTAAAAATTGAAATTGTATAAGGGTCTCTAAACAAAGATGTAATTGGATATCGAACTCCAGATAATAGAGAGACTAACTTGAGTTTAAATTATTCATCAATTATGAGTGATAAGTTAGACAGGCGTTTAAATTGTAAATTCATATTATGCCGATATGTTAAGTCTTGGTATTGAGTGCAATGAGGGCTATTATATAAATGCTTTGAACCACTCGCGGATGTTTACAATCAACGAGTTATCTGATTTATAAATAGTGTTTGGCATATTAGTGTCCTCGCTAGATGGATCAAAATTCGACTAGTAAAATTATACATTGTCGATTGTCTCGGATTCCACCTACAACAATATTTTTTGAAGAAAGTCTCTTCGCTAAAACCCCATTCCTCCCCATAAACACAAAATATTTTTAATCACAAAATAATGTTCCTTATCTAGTCTGGACAGTTAATAGTTATGGTCATAAAAATAACTTGAGAAGCGTTGAATCAAGACGACGTTTATTGTTAGTAGGCAAAAAAAACAAACCTTTGCTATAAAATAATATTGGTTTAAAATAAACTTAATAAAAAATCACATGCATTATGAGTCAAAGACAAAAACAGATATAATCATAGAAAACATACTTCTGTCAATTCAGTCGAATACAAAATTGATATTTCAAAATACATCAAATCAGATGCACACAAATTTGCAAAACAATATCTGGAATGACCGGCTCCGAATTGAACTCCCGATCTCCCCCTGTATGTCCAGAGGGCTAGCAGGCCTAGATTGAGTCTTTCATTTACTTGCTACGTGCTCACTAGTGCAGCCATACTCCATACAAGATTTAAGTTGAGATTTTTTATTCCCAATTCTCGAACAATATTATTGTTTTGTCTGTTTGTGGCGCTATCTTCATGACTCTTTAGCACTCAATCAGTATAAATAATGCCTAGCAGTTTGGTGCGACTTCACTGGTCTACGAGAAAAATACCCCCTCACAGACCCAGTGGTATCATGGGGGTTAAAAACCCACCGGGGGTCAGACTATAGATGGTTCTTTCGAATATGATTATCATCCATAGCATACCCGTTCTATTGGAGGGACTCGCTAGAAAGGACCAGTGGTCCCATGTCGATGTGCTGGTAACCCTTAAGGGTAATTGTGGAATACCTTTCCTAGCAAAATAATGGTTAGGCCCTTCGATCTCACTGATAGAAATTCTTGTGTGCTGATATAATCATTGGTTCAGAAAGCGCATGTTAAGATACAACAAATAAAAACTAGTAGTTGGGGCCCAGTTTCCCATACCCACGGTTTGGCAATAAAAAATTCCAAATAATCAAATAAGGAACGTTTAACACCAAACCAATGTCATTAATCCGGCCCTGCTAACTATCCATCTGTGTATACAAAAATTAATATAATAACGGAATAGAGCTAAGGAAAAGATATTTTAAAGTAAGGGCGTATCCGCATTGCGTGAAGGAGGCTGGGATCAACACAGGGCAGAACAGCCCTCGGTCCACGTGCTGAGATTTAAAACCCAGAACACTTTCCAGCTACGACAAAAACAAAAGGATCCTGAAACTTACCTCGTCACACCAACGATTCAATCTATGAATAATTGTCTCGATAAAATATCTCTTTAAAATATTTATTAAGTTTGTAATTTAGACAAACATTTTCTTACGAACATAATAGTTTTAGTTCCAACGTGCATGAATTAAGCCTATTAATATTCAAATGAAAAGTTATAAATGAGAGAATCTGTGTTTTATATATTACAAGTATTCAACTAGTTAGGCGATGAAGATGTATACATTGTTTAGCTACATCTTTAACCCCTGTTTCATATTTTCTTTCTGTTTTTTTCTTTTTTTGTTTTTTTTGATATAGAATACAATTTAAAATTCCAAACACTTTTACTCGAGGAATAGCTATTTCATTTATTTGTTGTGGAGTTTTGTACTTTAGCAGGGGGTGGTTTTTGTTCCCCATGGCACCGTTAATTCTCTTATTATTATTATTAAGCGCGAGCGCTTATTATTATTTAATTATTATTATAGCACCACGAATTACTAACGCGTTTCGGGTTAACACACCTAATGTGCAAATGGTAGGGTGATGCGAGATCAATGGATGGCCCCTACAGTTAAACGTGGATGATCGAACCACTAGTGGAGGCCTGCATTTCCACACATTCAAAATTGTGATTACATACACGTCTTGTCAGAGGTGAAGGGCAGGGTTTGGCCATCGCTATGCGTAAATCTTGCGGGACCGAGGGATTGACACACCCGGCTCCTAGCACAGAAGTCTCAAACTAGGTTTACTTAGTGAAACTGTGTTTTGAAACGATATTCACAAATATATTAACACTAAAAAAACAATGTCACACAGTAGGACTAAATATATAAAAAAAACTAATTAAAATAGGTATTGCAGATTTAGAATAAATAAACAAACAAAAAATTAAAAACTATTCTCACTGAAGAATGACTATTTGAAAACCAGACTTTGGGACGTCAGTAGCAACACAACCACCCTTCATGGAACTGTGAGGCGGAGCTAGCGGGTCGTTGAGCGGGGAGGGAAATGAGCTTCAAGAGACACAACACAACAAGCCGGCCGGTAGACTCAAATTTAAACAACCAAAACGAGCATTATTCTCTCTTTTATAACAAAATAGTACAATCGTACCTATGTGTTGCTGGTTTTAGAAAACTGTTCAGGTAGAAGAAGGTATTCAATTAGGAGGGGGGTGAAATAATAATTGTTACATGATTTTCTTAAGTGTTATCTAATTAATAAATATAGTTTTTTTATAAATACGACCCTTGATTCAAATTAATTAATTAAAACATACAATATTTTAATATTTTTTTAAATTTAATATTATTCACTAAACTAGCCAATAGAGACAAATCTTCTATTGGAGAACAGAGACATCTCAAATTTGACAAGGGTTTTTTGGGCGTAGATCAGTGTGAAAGAAAAATATCATAAACAAATTATTTTTAAATACGTTGAAAAATTCAATATTTATTATATCTTTTTAAGTGTTTAGAACATTTATAGAAACCAAATAAGTTTTGTTTTCGAGATCGAGGTAAAAGTGAAGGACCATTGGTAGTTTTATTGTATCATGATTTTGATTTTTATAAAAAATTCTTAGTGGGTTGATATACTGTATTACTTTCAGAACAATTGGTTCGTACGTTACACTTTAAACTAACAGCTTTCCATTATTCACAATAAATATTGTACTTCAAAACAAGTAGGAACTCCCCCATCTTACTCCTGTGTTACTTTCCAATATCCCACCACCTGTAACAGACCGCCCCCACCGCACCCCATTATGAAGCAACGTACAACCCCCAACATCTCTTACCACGAACTACCACCATACAAAATCACCAATCTATAACACTAGAGCAATCAACAGACGATCAAAAAAAATTAATACCCTCATGAACATAACGAATAAACGGCGAATAACATGACCACCTTATAATTCATTCAACACAAGTCCATACATATCCCCACAAATCCAACCTGTCACCGTAGCCAGTAACATATATTGAGGCACCAGAACGAATTGGAAATACTCAGAACAAACGACCACCCCCCCCACATCACAACGATTCAAAACGCACAAACCAAACTCAAACAAATTTCCACCCCCAAAAACAACACTGTTTCAACCCAAAACACCCCCAATGAAACCCCCCCCCCCCACCTGAACACACATAAATACCCTAAAAACCAACTCACCACACCACAAAACACATAAACTCCGCTCAGTAAAGATCACACACTCGTACATACAAACACCACACACAACACCCAACCCAATATCTCAACCATGGCTGTACCTAATCCAAAAACATCCAAACAAGTACCCCCCAAAAAACAAAACACCCAATTCACCGCGACGCAAAACACAACAACCACCTGTCACCCACCCCAAAAACTACACCCCACATGAGCCTGTTACCCAGCATAACACAAACACCCCCACACAAACCATTAAAACCCGAACTCTAAATCAAAAAAAGTGGCCGTCACAACCCAACCCGATAGCCTAGGCCCCAAATGCAAAAAAAAAGTCCTACGTAGCCCAAAATAAAGCAAGACATCTCTCCAACAAAATCACCCCCCCCCGCCCCCCCCCCCCACCCCCACCCGCCTCCCCCCGCTCTAAAAAGCAAAATAAACATAAACGAAGGCTTACTAGCCTAGAAATCACAATGCGTAACAACTAAAAAACCCAAAATCCACACACAGACCACCCCAAAACGACCCAATCTACAAAGATAACTACCCCCAAACACCTGTCCTGACATCATATTCGACAATAACAACCCTCTGCTCATTATGCTGCTTGTATCAAACCGATCGCCAATTTTTAGGTGACTGTCTGACTCACCTTACTGGGGGAAACCAATCCCTGAAGCCGCAACGATGTCTACAAAAAGCAATTTATTAATCACACTAATTTCTACTTGTGCATATGCTATAGCCTGGTCTTCGATTCAGTTAAACCGAATCATCTGAACATAACGACCAATCTAACACCAATATAAGAATTTAATCGCGCTTGGGAATCCACCTATAAAATAAAAACCAAGATACCCGGCTACAACCTCCACATCACTGTGTACCCCACTTAAATCCACCGAAGAAACAAGAACAACACGGATTGGAAGATATAACACAAACACACTCCTAAGACCAAACACAGTCAGCAATGTCTCCCAACAACAGCTTACGTTACAAAAGACACCATAGCCCCACCACTCAAGCCCCACTCTACTCCCCAATGTCCCCACCTCAAACTCCCACAAAACCAATGTCCAAACAACACGAGGGTCCACCCAAACAAAACCCAAGTTTGCCAAGATGACTTTTAAACCCATACATATCACATGCATCAACCCCTCACAATAGACAAACCAACTTTGCCCCCCCGACTCCCTCACAACTAACAGCCCCCCACCTTGAAAGCCCGCGAACACGCCGACAATCACCCCAAAAACTCACACTCAACTCACCAACACAAAAACTACGAAGCAAGACAACACCCCCTATCCAAACACCCCACAAAACAAAACAAACAATCCCCCCACCCCGAAGTTCACAAAACCTCAAAGAGACCGTCACAACAACCTCACACAAAAGCATCCAAACAGCCCCACCAGCCTGACTAAACAAAAAAAACAACTAGACACCCACAATACCCCCCCCAAATAAAAACAACCACCCCATCAAAAAGACCGACCCCAACACGCCCCCAAGCAAAAACCACCAATGAAAGAGACACAACACCAAAAAAACAACACCATAACACTGTCATAGCACCCAGCCATCCCCAAACCCAAGAACCACAACAACAACCAAGGCTGAAACACTCCCACTCTAACCCACACAACCACACTCTCCATAAATAGATCAGAACCACCCCACAACCCATCGCACTTCCCCAAAACAGACTTCCCACCAACACCACCGATTAGCCACATAACCCATCACCACAAAGGTACTCAGCCACCACCAAGGGTCCAAAGCCCACTGCAATTCACCCGCAACAAAACCTTTTATCCTAACAATCCACCACCCGAAAACACAAAAAAAACTAGAGCCAGAAACCGACCCTCCCACACGAACAAAAACAGATCAGCCAAAACTAAGCAATGTACAAAGCTCTGCTAAACACAATCAACTCAAAAAAAATCAACCCACATAATCCAACTCACAAACACACCCACATTCCACGGACCACAACAAAACTGTCAACAGAAAACACACAATCACACCCACCCCACCAATCAATCAAAACAAGTAAACCTCCAAAACAACCTCAACCACAATATCCACACAATTAAGAACAAACAACGCTAACAAAGAAAAAGCACACCAACCAACAACCCCCATACACACACTGCCATTCACGAGACAAACTAATACCGGGCAAATAAACCAACAAATAGCCGCAAATCTTGGACCAAGCGGATTACAACCAAAAACGCCCCCCCCGCCCACTCACATAAAGAATCACCGACCACAACCAAAAATACCAAATAATGAGCTTAACACACACTCATCTAATAGCCCCACCTCCAGCACAAAGGAGACAAAGTAGACCGCAACGCGCCTACACAAAACTCCACAACAAAGAAAAACATACTCCAGCACCTCGAGCAACCCAACAAGCACTACACCCCTCACCTCAATACACACAATACAAATAGTAAGTAAAACCAACACCTAACCACAACAACAGCACCAGAAAAACTCCCCCCCCTAACATTTCCACGGCTACCCCATATCCCCCACACATCCCTTTCCACCCTCCCAACCGCAACACGGCTGAACGTCGACCCCGTCAAAACTCAATTTGGTGGGAGTTTCCCCCTTAACTTCGGGCGGCTGAGGCTACTGAACTTTATCTTCTACAAGTCTGTGCCTCGCAGTCACTCTTACAACAACGACCTTGTCAAGGACATTCTGGGTATCTCATTGGTCCTAGCATTGCGTACAAAGCCATAGGTACCCGGGATTCGAATATACGTGTCCCGCGCTTATTTTTCAATTAAAGAATATAATGAGATGTTGGCTTCAAGCAATTTTAAAATCCTTGACCTCCCTAGCCAAAATATATACTACTTCAGATTAATCCATCATGAATTTGAAATAGTTTATAAAATCCTACATGGTAAAGATAAAAAGTAAATAAATAAAGACAAAATTGCTGCTTAAAAAAGGGTGGTAAGAGAAGCTGACACACAGAAAACAACACGCTAGGCGAGCTGCCTTAGCACGCATTACTATATTCAGCAAACCCAAGTCGCGATCCCCCACACATACAAGAAGGAGTTTTTCCTACCACCATATATTTTATATACTTACTTAGGAGAAATACTGTTGCAATTCTAAAAATTATACCCTTCATGTCCTATTATTATGAGTAGACATTTGATCCAACGCATTGATAGTAATTGTGTTTTCGTTAGACCCTGACTTTTGTGTCATACTGTCATAATTCCAAAACACCTTTTCTTCTCTTACTAAAACCGGTGTTTCAGATGACGTCACTACCAGTATGGCCTTACCTGTAACGTTTGCAATAAAAGAGAGATATGTGACAGTTAATGTTACATGGTTCTCATTAAGCGGTTATCCTACTTATTCAATGCGACTACTTATTTATTTTCACAAGGCTATTCACACATTAAACTTCACTCAAAATGATAGACAGATAACTATCTACACCTAATAATTTTATAGTCGAACCGTCATAGAAATAAACTTAATTGTCAGTTCAAAAATTATGAAATCTTTATATTCGCTTAATAAACCATGGCCTGTAACAATAACTGTCAACATAACACTCTTACTCATGCAACGTTACCAGGTAAAGGCCATACTGGTAGTGACGTCATCTAAGAAACCCGGGTATAGTAAGAAGCAAAAAGGTTCTGTATTGGAATCTTATACATATGACACAAAACATCAGAGTTAACAAATTACTACATGATTGGATCACAAATGTCTAACCTCGAAATTAATAGGGACAAGAAATGGTAAATTTTTAGAATTGCAACCAGTATTGTATTTTTTTAGTAATATATAATAATAATATACAATGTTTCTCTTATATTTGTTTTTAAAATCCCCTATGATAATGCCCAACATGACAATGCGACACGTTGGCTGCATCCAGTCCATCAGCAAAGGTCCCCTGCGGCTCCCCTCTACTAGCTTCTGAAAATAAGAAATAATAACAAATAGTTTTCACTCCATGGAATTTTGGACTGATATATATATATATATAAAATATATATATATAAATATATATATATAGTATAAATATATATATATATATAGTATATAATATATATAAATCAGAAATAATATTAGTGATTTTGAACATCACTATGTTAGGTTTCCCAACCTCTCTCTCTTCCACTCAAATGCGGATAACATTTACTATGAGTAATACGACAGTTCGAATGGATAGTAAGTCCACGATGCACACAAATAAAAAATAGACTTATTATTAGCACCACGTATTACTACCCTTTTCGGAACCAACAATTTTCAATTATTTATCTAAAATAAATTCATTTAAGTGGATGTGTGTGTGTGTGATGAGGAGAGAGAGAACATTAATATATAAATACCTGTGCGATTATGCCAATTTTTACTAAAACAGCGAGCTCTTATTACATTACAATATACAGTTTACAAATTTATCTAAAATAAACTAATTCTAAGCGGATAAGTAGTAGCTTATGGACTATATATATTAAAGGTTTAATTGTTTTCTTTTTTAATCAACAGGAACATCTAGGGAGAAGGTTTGGTTTTTTTCACTACTGAATATAGAATAAACCTTTTTTTATTTTAATAAATACGCAAATCACCATATTAAAAAAACTTCAATCACCCTTCCCGATTGAAACGATTTTGATTGTAGATTAAGTGATCCCATAGGATGGTTCCCCACCATTCTATTTTGACTTAGATCTGAAGATAGCTGATTAAAAACGAGAAGTTATGTATGACGTGCAGAGACACTAACGAGGGCTTTTCTGGTTCAAATTTATTAGTTCAATGGTTCTTAAGTTGAGTTTTAGGGGATTATTTTCGATATCTTTCAATAGATACACTACACGATAACTCTAATATATCTTATATATGTGTTTCATTTGTGTACTATTAGAAATCGTTCATCTACCGCGTTGAGCTGGCGAAGGACAAAATCTCTTATGCAGACAAGCTGAATACATACTAAGACTCAGACCAGCAACCAATCGTACGGAAGTCCCACTTTGCCTACCTAGTCACGTCATATTGTGAAGACCATTAGACACAATATACCGCAAGCTGCAAATGTTGCAGACAAGGGTCCCAGTGGAAACAGTCCTTGTACGACAGAAAACAACTCATAGACTCAGGAGTAGCATAAGCCCGATGGCTTCCGAATGAGGGAATCAGCATACCCCCAATCCAACAAGCATAGGGTTCTGTAACAAGGGGTGACAATGGCCCCCCCCGCTACCAATGATGTCAACAAGTAACCCTCTCAAATGACATGGGTCTGAACGGAGGTATGATATCATCCCCCTGGAAATGATATACGAAATACCTTACAAAAATTTAGCAACTCCACCATCAATGTGGGATCAGCTGTGAATATATTGAGACATGTCATGAGGGTGTATGAAAAAAACATGTATGATAAGCACAACACATATATAATATTAAATCACTTATGGTGTATTAATAGAACAATTTCATATCAATTAATTGGTTACAAAATATATTTCATTAATGTCAAACAATATAACATATTATACAAAATGTTTTAATTTAAAAAGTTAAATAAACTTTGATCTATGATCAAAATACATTCAAATAATTAATAGATACATAAATAAATAATATATTTTCAAAGAGGGAATTGCGGCTTCTAATCTTACTTACAGTTGTAATACCTAATTTTAAATTTGACAAAAGTTGGATATAAAGACTGTTAAAGTCTATTATTAATTATTATTATTATATTATTATTATAAATTATTATTATTATAAATATTATTATTAATATTACTCACCGGTCGTCTATACTACCCCTTTTGAGGTTGTACGCCTTACACTAATGTGTTTGTAGGCGATTGTGAGATGAAATGAAGGACCTTACAGTTTAACGTGGAACCGAACCACGGTGGGAGGTCCTGACATCCCACATTCACCAGATGACTTGTCCAGAGGTGAATTAAGGGTTTTTGGAAATCAGATAAATCTGTGCCGGGACCAAGATTGACCCCAGCCGCCGCACAGAAGTCTGACACCTTACCCAGACCACCAGGATCGCCCAGCTGCCATGTAAAACGCCAAAAAGTGCAATGAAGGTGTAACAACGAAGCCATAACCCTTTAAATAACATAATATGTAAAATCGAATATCAAACAAATATTAGATTATTGGGCTTAAAGCTTAAAGTTAAATGTTTTCAATTACATAGAATTATATGAAGGCTTATATGGGAATAGTTAGGACGGCAAGGATATAAAATTCATATTAAAGCGTAACAACATATAAAATTTAAAATAATTTCAGATCCTCATAAGTGTATTACACTTGGTGATTATTTTTTTCTGTAAAAGTAATATAGCCTCTACAAACGCATATAAATAGACAACCAGGTGGGCGCTCCCTCTTTATAGCCACCCCCTCCCTCATTTGACGTCACAAAAACGTCTATTCTTGTCCCAACTTGTCTTGTCTGCCCGCCAACCTGTGCCAGGAAAACAAAACCGTTGCCAGTGTCACTGACCCAATATCTAAGCTAGTCTCAAGACTCGCCTTGTCAGGTGCCGACATACTGTACCAGGGTTGTGACCATAACACGCGATGATTACAATCATTGGGAAAAACCCAAGGTGTCAAGGTCACGAACTATTCCTTGTCCTACACTTGTCACCTGGTGCCAGGAGGGGGGGAATGAAATTTCAGGGAAACATTTATCACACTCAAAGGCTTCCACAAAACGCTCGCTCCGAGAGGTTCGTGCCGGAGGAAACAACCCCCACAGCCATGGCGTGAGGTTTCGTGCCGGAGCAGAAGCCTTGTGACGGAGGAAACACCCCCGACAGCCATGGCGTGAGGTTTCGTTGCCGGACAGAGCCTTGAGGCGGAGGAAACGCCCCCTGACAACCATAGAGTGAGTTCTGGCGAGGCTCCACCAAAATAAACTCGCGCCCAATCATGAATAAAAACTCCAACACCTCAATCCAAACTCACCAATAATCATTAATTAACCATAATTAAAGACAGGAACCAACATGTCGGGTTTGGTAGGCGAGGGGGCTGTATGGGAAGGGGAAGAGGGGAGCACATATTTCAAAGCGGTCAGGGGGCGGGAGGAGGGATAGAATAACGGTAAATCAGCGGTGGAGTGACGTAGTGTGATGAGGGGTCCAGGAACGCTCAAAACCTATTATCCCTTACACTTTAGTGTAACTAGATCCGAGTCCTAGATTTGTCAAAGAGCTAATCCTGTACATCCCCACATGTCACCGATGGTACCTAACATTCAAAATGATTAAGACTTTTGTGAGGATAGCGCCCCTAACTGAGAATTATAAATCACAGAACGTTTCCACCTGAAAGATTAAGAGGCCCCTGAGTGTGTATTATAAGAGCTGTGTCAATTGCTCCTCGCTATACTGTTCGAGCCGCAGAAGTGGTGCCAGGTAAAGAGTCTTTAAGGGTTGCGACAGAGATGACTGTCCCATCGTAAAACCCATTGCAGAGTGAGGGTTGCGCGACACATCATTCAAGGATGGTGTCTCGACTTGTCTGTCGACCCCGCTAGACTGGTGGTCGCCAGGCTATGATCATCCGGGCGGTGTAGGGGAAAGCAAGAGGAGGGGTGAAAAAAGTAAAAATCACAATACTATCCGAGAGGGCCAGGTCATCACCCCACTACTACTGTTATTTTAAAAGAATCTTTAGTAGATTACATCAAGCCAAAAATCAAACCTTGACCTCTCCCACCACTAACAAGCCAAAAAACGTGTAATTTACTCGGCACCGGCATACTGATTAGGGCTATAATTATTAAACCATTAACTAATAAAGTTATTATAATAATACAATCAACACTATATTTTGTGTATATCTAAGGTTAAACTTTAGGTAGCCAACACACACATTACAAAAACTTGCCATCCATTTCCCGTTTGGGGAACCAATTTTCGCGTCCACTATTTCATGTACAACACTGTACCATTTTTTACAATTTATTTATCAAACATAAATATAATATGCGTTAATGCCAACACAAATTGAGTTTTAAAAATAAACAAATTAAAATGATACTAACGAACACACAAAATACAAATCATATAGTTGTAATATTTTTCAAACACAATTACCTTTTAAGTGATTCAAATTGATTTCCGGTGAATTATGTTCATCTTTCGGATTCTTCCATCTTTCTTAAATCCTCTGAATCGTTTTACTTTTTATGCATACTTTTACTTGGAAATGAACGAGGCTTCGTAACATTTTGCGTACAACAGTAAAACTCAACATAAAAAGTTGATTCTAATAATCAAGGCCATAATTCGGGGAATTTATGAACAACATATATGCCCTTATTTATGGTTTTAAACAATACCAAACATTTAAGGTACAAGTACAAATTATGGGGCTGTGTTACCAGTAAACACAGACAACTTCAGAGAGCATTCGGAGAGGTAGTTTTAAATTTAGAATTTTTTCTAGCTTCGGCAGTTAGGGTGTAGGTTTGCCAATAAAATAAAATACTTGTATAAGGAGTTCAATACTTCTTAAATTTGTCCTAGCACTCCCATCAATTGGGGAATGGGCACACCAACCCCCCTCTCTCCATGGGAAATTATTGGCTGCCACGTCATTGATTAATATAATTATATCTATGCCAGTTAAATGGTACCTACGCTCAAACACAAAATATAAAACTAAAACAATGTCACAGAATACTGGTTAACAATAGCAGTACAGCTTATCACACATTAACATAGCTAACAGTCAAGAACAAGTCATAAAATATCAGAATAATTACTCTTCGTACAATCGTTTTTGTACCTCAATACTTTTCTCACTGGTTTTTGAAAAGTTGCACACAAATGATCTCATCCGCCCTCACCTTCTCCCCCGACCCGCCGCGCGCTGAGCGTATCAATCAACACTACACAAGCGGTTCACTCCTACCTGTGTTTGTTCTCAAACGGGTACGGCCACGGTTTGGCTGTATTATTATTTTCTGTTGAAAATCACATAACTTGTCGGGCAATTTCCTATCCCGTACTATTTAAAATAGTGATAGAACGATTGTCTACTGAAAAAACTGTCAAGATGAACCATAATATTGCTTAATAAGAAGAGATTAAATCTTTAATTTCAAAATATAAAGTAGTTTATCTAATAGGAATTTAACATTGTAAAGAAAGTCATGAGACAGTCTCCACCGATTCCTTTCCGTTACTTATTAAAATTTAAATTAAGATAAATGTTGGAGAAAATATGTACAGATTCGTGCCTAAAAATAATGTTTAATCCACCAAATACTTCTGTACATCCACAAAAATAAAAT
The DNA here is from genome assembly GCA_039000515.1 of Timema cristinae. Classification (NCBI taxonomy): domain Eukaryota; kingdom Metazoa; phylum Arthropoda; class Insecta; order Phasmatodea; family Timematidae; genus Timema; species Timema cristinae. The sequence goes on from JBCFYV010000003.1 coordinate 9,209,793, forward strand.
AAAAAAGCTTATCTTGACTTGTATTACATTAATACATTGAAGACGAATCAGTCTCAATATTATAATTTACAAATTAAGCATTATAACTATTTTAAAACACAAAAAATCATAACAATTTTGCCTATTATTAACTTACTTTTAATATTACTTACTTCTATTAAACAAGGCTCACAACACATAACTAAATAAGCATATTACAAAATAAAATAATATCACTCTTAGCACAGCCTTTGTTCTATTTAGTCAAACGTGGTTGGTTTGGAGGGGTTATTTTACCATCTTGTAAGACAGAGAAAAAAGTACATTACCTTGTCCACTATAAAAGTTATGTTATATTTCCAACAAGTGAAAGAGCTTGAAACGATATTAGAGAAATGGAGAATATATATACTAACTTTAACTTGTGATGTATAGATTGACAGAGTAAAGCGGGCGGGGGAGGATGTCAACTTAGCCAAGGTCACCCATTTAGAAGGAACAACATACTTTAGGTTGTTAGAGTGCGAGCACAGCCAGGGAGTTCAGATTGTAAGGGATGCACGTTGCGCGCGCAGCCCGTAGCGTGATGCGAAGGGTAAGGTGAGCTTCTACTATGAATACGGTCAGAGACAAGTCATCCAGTATATAGAGGAATTACTCGGTGAATCTGACCACGCTCGTCCTAGTCCTCTATTTACTTCAGTCCACATATTCTTTCTTCAAGAACAACACTTCTCGATCGCACACAGAACGGAGGATGTGTAATTATCTTATGGGAGGACAGCTCATTATAAAAGATCTAAGGAAAAGAATAGTAAACAACGCATTGTACCCTTCGTTTGCTCTTTCGGGTTCATTACAGGCGTGGACGGTTGTCTTTGTTTAAACAAAGGATTCTCGGCCCAAGCGTGGTCTTCTTTTCTAACCACCTAATAAGTTAGCCAATATGCGTAGTTCATAAACGAACATATCTAATTTCAGAAAAAAAAAATACTATATTTTTATACCATTCACTAATCCATCTATAAAAGTAATATAACCTAGAGAAACAAAAAGTGTAGACAATTGAACTTTATTTTGATGAAACAGGTGCTAGAATCTGACATTAGGACCACTATGCCCCCTGTAAACGATGACTTAATACCATCTATATTAAACGTCACAAGTCTTGTTTCCTATCGTGCGGGAAGAACCAAGTAATTTTAGATCCGTTGTATCAATATCAAATCGACTCGCTATTTAAAGTCAGAAAGTGACCTGTTTTCTTACACGAAGTAAAAAAAAAATAAATTAAAATTGTCAAAACCTCTTAAAAAAACTTTTTATAGAGCAAAACATGAAAACAGTGTCGACTAAATGATTTTTAAAAATATAATTTTTGAGGTAACAAGGGTTAATTATGTTAGATTACAAAAATCGTTCAAATTCTTAATATATAATAAATAAATAAATTGGTTCTCTACGTAGGCCTCTTTCCCTTGACAACGATTTGTGGCCTTTTGAAGTCGTAACGCATATGTCACTGACTCAGCACATCACGCATGATCTCGAGTGAATTTTTATGACTCGTTATGAATCGGTAGGTAACGTTAAAACACTGTACTCTAGAACTTAGGACAAAGCCACCCACATCCTCGTCCAAACACATAAGTTTATAGTACACAGTGTACAAAGTGAATTCAATTTTACCAATCATATAATAACAAAAACAATTTAGTTACTCCTAGATGTAAAAGGCTAGACAATGTTAATATATTTTTTTAAATATATATTTTCTCCATGGTACATACGTAATTTCTTATTACAAACGGATGAAAACGCTTTTTTTAAAAAAATCTGAACAAGTCTTCAAGTCTTTTCTCATTCATCTGTATTCATTTAGATAGTATCAAGCACAAATTTGAATTTCATCAATTTTATTTTTAGGAGAAGTGGTACACTTAAAGATAACATTCCGGTAAGGATTTTATAAAAATACGCGTGCGTGCCTACTGAGACCTAGGGAGCGCACGGGTTCTAAATCCAGGCATGAAATTTGAAAGTATATCATTGGTTAAGTTATATAAATCGCGGGACTGGAAGAACTGGGTGACTGTTTTTGCTCAAGACTTAGTCTTCAGTTTGATCTAAAACTCTCTCTCAGTGATGTTCATAAAATGTACGATAAAACAAATCTCTCAAAATAAAAAATCAACGCATGGATCGTCATTATAAATAAATTTTCTCTTGAGACCATATTTTTCATCTCAATTGCTAAGTGCAAGCACCTATCACATCTCTCTGTCGCTCCTCCTCTTTGTGTTTCGCCCCCCCCCTCACCATACTCTATATAGAAATGATTTAAAATTTAGCGTGAACGAGAATGCTTGAAATCGCAAGAACAAACAACCTTACGGATAGGCCTACAGCTTCCTGCTGAGGCACCATGAATTACACTACTGATAAACAGTCAGGAAATGCTACACTGTTATTATTATTAGCACCGCGCGTACTTACTACCCGTATTCGGGTTATACGCACTTACGCTACATTTGTAATGGTCGGTAGATATGTGAAGATGGAAATGAAGGTACCTACAGTCTTTAACGTGGAATCCGAACCACGGTCAGGAGACCTGGCAGTACCTCACATTCACAAGATGTTCTGTCAGAGGTGATGGAAGGGTTTGGTATCAGATAAATCTTGCCGGGACCGAGATTGAACCCGGCCCGCCAGCATAGAAGTCTGACACCTTACCCCTGAGACCAATGTAAACTGATGTAGGCTTTTTTGCTTGAAAAAGCAAAGGAGTGTCTCGATTAGCTAGAATATTAGATGTTGTGTTGTGGTCTTTACATTTAGTGAAAAATCATACATTCTGTTTAGGATTTGTTTGTTACTTATTTTATATTGTATTCATCATCGCCACCCTTACTACCCTTTAGGTATAACATGCTGTGTATTAAATGTGCTAACTAGTTTAGCGGATAGAATGGTCAATTTAGAGGAAGTGGACTCTACATTTGTCGTGAAGCGGAAGTGAAAAGTGTTTATAAAATACCACCCTCAGTAACAACCAGTACCAAAATGCGAACACCAAGCACACGCGTCTGCGCAGTCCAGTTATTTCAAGAAGCGATTGCCTTAAAGTTTAGACACACAATAGCGGATACCAAAACAGCAGCTTGTTTTGGTCTGTCTTTTGGCGAGAATGTTATAAGAATGTTTGATACGTAATCATAATTGCATGTTTGTTCTATACACAAATAAAATACATTTATTTATCTGATTAATATTTAATGTTATCGTATATAGTTATTTTCTGCGGGTGAGGGGTTCCGTCAACACGCCTTCATTTCTCACTTACACACAAGCCTACAGCGATGAATAAGGTCCAGTGGATAGGATCTTTTTTTATTTTCCGACTTCGAGCATAGCATACTCAGTTTACGTTAAAAATTCACATGTTTTTTTTCTATTAATGTGAGTTAAAATAAAGATTGCTTTTGCAATGACTATCAATATGTCTAATGGGGATAGACGCTTCCAAGAGCTGCATAAATAAAAAATGATTGTACTTGTCAAAATGCTGTATTACCCAATTTTACTATTAGCATTTCAAGAGGGTCCAATAGTCTAACAATATTTTTATATTAATTACCGAGAATTAAGTTAGATGCCTCTAACAGATTGTTTTGAAGTGATCTTCCACTAGGCCAATTTCTAAAAAATGAAAGGCTTTCAAATCCATTAGTAATATTTATAAGCAAGAAAATCTTCAAAATTACAAACCATTTTACAACTATCTTGAGTTGGTCCCTTGCCTCGATTTATTTACTTTAGATGCACCCTAAACTATTAAGGTGAGGCAGAAGGGGTGCGCGAGTAATTTTACAGTTTTTTTTATAAAATTGCAAAGTTTTTGGCCTAAAATAAATCAATATATTTCTCCATAGCTACATAGAGTTAGTTTTCTCTTCTGCACATGCTAACTCTCAACAGATCTATGAATCCCATCTGTCAAGATGTCCCTGGAATTTTGTCAAAACTTTTTCTCTTTATTTCCAAAGTTGCACAAAATTCCAGGACACAAACCCTTGACAGATATTCAAGATCTGTCCGATATTAGCATGTGCATGAAAACTAAACTTTATGCGTTTCCACTGGAGAAATATTGGATTTATTTTGGCCAACTAAAAACTTTCAATTCTACTAAAACTGTACAAAGAACTGCTACCACTTCTACCTCACCTTAAAGAGCGCTTCTAAACTGATTTTTTTTCTCTACAGTTAATTATTCAGAAGCATATAGGGTGTGGTCTATCTCCATTCTAATATTTGAAACTTTAATGCACATAGAAATCATTTTGATTCTATTATAAGGCAAACTTTAGTTTAATATTTCATTACTTTCAGAAGTGTGTGAAATGTATCTAGAAGAGAAGAAACTTCTTTCCATGGGGGGCTAATTCGTCCTACCCATGGGCAAGTGCCCCCCCTACCCTTCGATTCCACCGCACGACTCCAAAGTTTATTTTACTAATAAAAATCATTTAAAAATAGCTTTTTCTCTATGGAAGCAATTCAGAGGAGTATCCATTCCGTGGATTTTTTTTTTCATATCTTTATATTTTATTAAGAGTCGATCAAACAAAGTCTCAGGAAGTTATTTTAGAGCTATTTTAAATTGTAATAAGAATTATATGCATCCTTCTCACACGAAGCATGAGATTTCTTATCTTACACTGTGTGTTGTGTGTGCGTGCGTGCCTGCCCCATTGAATCATAATATATTGAAAAGAACAAAAGGGGGGCCTACCTGTGCCTTCTGTGTGACACGTTCTATGGAAAAAAAACTGGAAGTTTTAAAATGTCCAGGTAATTGTAAAACTTGCGACTGAAAAACTAGCTAAGAAGTTTGTCAAGTTGGAAATCTAAAGCATTAGTGACAGAAGCGCTAACTTAATTCTAAAATGTAATTTTGTGCGTGTTCCACAACACATTCAATTTAGAAGCTGAATAGTCGTACGAACGATTGAAATCAGTACATGTATTTGACCATATTATTTAAAGGGAGCACTTTTTTTGTGAGCATAACTCAAGAAATGGTTAAAGGAATGCCATACATAAATGGCCCCCTAACTCAATTATCCGTGACTATCTCGGACTAAACTGAGTTTTATTCTAATTGAACAAGTCCAATTACAAGTGTATTTTAGGTTATTGGCCCTAGGATAGTTATATTAAGTTTGCATAGCTTTATAGAAAAGTTTCAACTACACAAAATTAAATTCTATTGAAATAATTTTTTTCTAGAGATAAAATACATAAATAAAATAAACAGTTAAAACCCTAATTGTCATAGAAAATTATTACAAAAACATATATTTAGCTTTTTAACTTAATATTTAGTGAAGAGACCAAATGTTGTGTTTAATGTTTTACATTTTACGTATTGTTTTAATATTACAAACCAAATGGCAATTTTCCATTTCCCTATTAATGACTTTAAGGTTACTTTACACCAAGTGATTAATTTTTCTAGAGACTATTTGATCATTTTCTCATCGCTCGCTACCATTATGAGATATGAAAATACTTGAACAGTAATTTTTTAGTGTACTGTTAAAAATCCAAATATTTTATTCGAAACATAATTTCAAAAAAACCAATAGTTTCTGAGATCTAATAAAAGCAAATATAAAAACACTAAATTTGGAAGATCTTTTAAATATGAAATTTCATATTATAGCTCTTGTGGAAAAGATGTTCCCCCTTTCTATTACATTTCTGCATAGTGTTCTGAATAATCTATTAGCCATGGAGTAAGGAAGGAATTAATATGCTAGCAGTGTATATTACTTTTCCTTTTATGACCTTTGGTGGAGGTGTTTTTCTGAAAAAATAGGGGAATCTATTATTGTACGTTTCACAAACTAATCTGGTAACCGTAGTTTCTAGTAAACATCAGTCCATTTTCTAATATGAGAATGGAGAAAGACTAGGCGGGTGCATGAAAACCGTCGACTCCGAACCATTTATTTTCTTAATAAGTAGAAGTAACAAATGTTGATTGTATAAGGGGTGTACTTTTTAAGATTGATTTATCTTCCAAAATCCAACATATTACCTATTTTCTTAACAAACTAAGATATCTTCCATTATTCTTTGAGAATATAATTAACGAGCTGGCTTGTGTTATCTGAGTGACTCAAACGCTTCAGACAGCCCAACACAGATAGCCTTTATTCATCTGTCGTGTCTATCTTTATTCTATTCTATTTGTACATTCTAGGGTGAAATACATACTCAAGAAAACAACTATTTGCAACTCGCTGAAAAATTTTTATAAAGTCACCGGCGATTTTATAAAATACCACGAGTCCACTGGTTTAATGATTAATAAGCTAAGTAAAAGGTTTGATTTAGTTCTTGAGTTATGTTTTTTTATAAATATATTCAGACACAATAACTTATATGTGTTATAAAATCAATGGTAGAATTGTAAAAATAATCGTGATGTTTCATACTTTTCACCAAAGTGGATAGGTATTCATTAAATCAAATTACCTGGGTAAATTACTATCATTCAACGTTTTGGTGAATCTATCCATTCACCAGTCTAATTTTATAAAAATAATGAATTGAACACTATTTCGCATTAAATATATCAACATATTACTCCTTCATACTAATAAGTTATTCAATATGAAATAAAACAGATTTAATGTACTGGAATAAAGGAGCACAGGCATGGTTATATCTCGCGATATAATCCGCGCGGTTTTAGAGAGAAACACAACAGTATGCATGCCAAACAAGACCGATTCTGGTCAGGAAAACCTTGTGCAACCTCCAAAGACCACGAGCTCCGGATCGACCAGCGCCACAATCTCCCTCGAGTAAAAGTCACGTAGGAGAATTTTAGTAAAGGAAAATAAGAGTTTTTCAAAATTATTTTCGTTACTATTTTTGGTAATTTTTGGTAACGTCATTTGCCCTAATCTCGTGTTTTGTGAACCGTTGCTTCCAAAACTAGTGGAATAGCGTGGTTAATCAACCTGCAGAATTAGTTTTTATGAAGGAGCGGAATTTTGATTGGTAAATCGCCTGTGAGCTGAGAATAGAATGCCTATAAATACAGTGTATTCAAATATATTTGTAGAAATGGTTTCATATTCTCAGAGTCGTACGCAAGTAGACCGGGATTCTTAAATTTTTTTCTGTCATAGTGGAAAACTTTTATAATTTTTACCATAGTAATTTATACACAGAAACAAAAGCGAATTTCCAATTATAACAAAATTACAGATATTGTAAGATCATTCCATGTAATTTTAAAAATTAAAAAAACTTGACTTAATCACAGAATAAAGTTAATATTTAGAACGTAAATATTTACAAGAATGTTATAACATGGCATAAAAAGTATTTTAATACGCAATAGGTAACATTTTTACTTTTTCATATCAAGAGAAAGTATTATAATCGTGAAAAAGTCTATTTTGATATGACAAATATTTCCGTTTCATTTGAACACGAGCCCCAAAAAGTGGTTTTCACCATTTTGTTTTTCCCCATGTCTGTCCGTCCTCGGCCACGGATCCGAAATGGTTTGATAGATTTTGTTCAAACTTGAGCTTTAGATTTTATAAAGTTATACGTCGGGACATTTTTCTATTTTGACCTTAGCCCTCAAATTAAGGGTAGTTGACCTTAATTGAGAAAGTTTGTGGGATTGTTTTGTACCGTTTATTATATTCTGCGACCTCAGTGGTCTTGTGGTAAGGTGCTCGCTTTATGACCTGATGTCCGTGGGGTCAAACCCAACTGGGATCGATGGATTTTTATTGAGCGGTAAAAAGACCCATAGCACAACTTTCTCAGGAGGGGAAGTAAAGCTCATGTCGATTGTGGTATGTCTAAGAACCACGGAAAGTAGGTATGTGAACATATATTTCCTGGAAAAATTGGTAGGACCTTTCTCTCTTGCTCATAGAAATTCTCGTGCAGATATAATCAGTCTGTTCAAAAAGTACATGTTAAATACCTCAAATAAAAGAAGTTTATAATTATTATTAATTACAAAACCGAACAAAACAGGGGCCGTATGCAAGATCCTGACTAAGTGGGCACTAGCTTGGTTTTGCTTGCTTCATCAAGGTTTAGAAGGCGGAGTGATACAGTGCTCGGGACCACACTGACGTTCTTACATACCACCCTTAATCTTCCATACATTGGCAAGATGTTTTTCATGAAATTCCGGGACGCTGAAATAGCGTGTATAAAATACTGTCATTTAATTTTTTAAGCAATCTTGTGTGTAGATTGTAAACCATATTTTATTTCTAATATAATGTAGAGGAAAATAAAGAATCCGCCCTCTTTGTGTACTATTCCCGGCCATTTGTTTTAAAATATTGAATCACTCTAAACTAAACATATTTGAGATTGGATAACTACATTATTAATTATTTTAGACTCAAATTGGCAACTAGTGTAGGCATGAATGGGGAATACAAAAATCCATTTAATAAAACTTTAGAGAGTGGCTTTTGCTCCCTTCAAATAGCCATTTCTTAAAATATAATGAAATCTATAATCATATATCTCTTAATAAAATAAAGAGTTGTTCTGTCATGAGTGTTGTCTGCATTAGTAGTCCCTGTGGTCGGTGAACTGATGGTCTAGGGGTAAAGTGTTGGACTTCTGTGCTGGGGTCCGGGGCTCAATCCTCTGTCCCGGGACAGATTTATCTGATTACCAAACCCTTCCTTCACCTCTGACAAGACATCTTGTGAATGTGTGGAATGCCAGGCCTCCACCGTGGTTCGGATCCCACGTTAAACTGTAGGTCCTTCATTTCATCTCAGAATCACCCTACCATTACACATTAGCGTAAGTGCGTACAACCCGAACGGGTAGTAAGACGCGGTGCTAATAGTAATAATAATAATAACAATTAACAAATTTGTTTTTTAAACCACATATCAATAAGCAATAGGCATATGATAATATGTGTAACGTAAAGCTGTAGTGACTATTCTGTGAGTGCAGTGAGTGTACCCACCTCTGTAACTGGAATGTGGACAGAGGGGGTGGGGGCGACAGCTGCAAATAGTCAGGTAGCAGGGTAGTTTTTCCTGTGAGTTCGTTTGGGACTGGTCGTGTTAAACTAGTGTTGTGGACATGGTGTCCAAGTATTAAACGTGTATATATTGATGTATGATAGTTTGTATTAAGATGTGTACCCTTAAGTGTAAATTATATATATCATTTGTAAATAGAAAACACGCTACAATTGGTGGCAGTGGCGGTTATTGTGAACTCAAATTAAAATGGCAGAAATGTGTGCAAAACCAACAGTATACACGGGTTCTGGTGATTGGTGTGAGTGGCTGTTTCAGTTCCAACTGGCGGCAGAAATCAATGAGTGATGAAAAAAAAGTTTGTTCATGGGTATGTTCCTCTCGGGGTAGCTCTGAGTGTGTACAGAGACCTGCCAGATAGCGAGAGAAAGGTATGGGCAACATTAGTGGAGCGGATAGGGGACAAATTTAATCCACGTGAAAGAACAGAACTTGATAAATTACAGTTCCAAAACCGAACTAGGCAGGTAGGCGAATCGCTACTGGAGCTTGCTACGAGCTTAAGAGCCCTCGCGACTCGCGCATACCCAAATGTAAATAGCGAAGCTAGGGACGAATTATCGCGGGACCGGTTCTTGACAGCTCTCGGGAGTGATATAAGACTTCGTGTGCGGCAAGAGCGGCCTAAGACACTGGACGCTGCCGTGAGTTTGGCTCTTGAGCTGGAAGCTATAGGTCAAGTGGAGGCAGCCGATCCGGTGTGTCGAGTATCCGCAGATGATGAGTTAGTGCAGCCGATAAAGACGAGTGACGCTTGTGTTGTAACTCAAGAGCATCACAAAATTGAACAAATGATGAACATGGTGATGCAGACAATGGATGCCGTCCACGATGTTTGTGAATCATTGAAAAATGTTGCAGGTACCATTCAGACAATGAAGCAATGTCAACGCGGACGAGAAATAAAGTGCTACCAATGCGGTGAACTGGGACATGTTCGGGCAAAGTGTGGTAAGAATAAGAAACAAAAAAACTAGTGCACGCCGGTGTGCCCGAAACCACACCGGCAGTAAATTCCGATTCAAAACAGTACCGCGTTGTAGTAGGAAGTGTGGACCCATTCTCAGCCGTGTTCGTGGAGGGAAAATTGTGGGACGAGCCTATAGATTTACTGATAGACACTGGAGCAGCTGTTTCCCTCATAGATGAGAAAGTTTGGTGACGAGCGTCAAATAGCAAACTTCAGCCAACGAACAGGTCAGTTATAAATGCAAGTGGTGATAATATGACTGTGCTTGGTACAGTGAGTGTACCCGTTAGAATAGGAAGCTACTTTGTAACACAGGAAATGATTGTTGCAAAGGGACTGACACAGATGTGCCTTATAGGCACTGACTTCTTACGCAGAAACAAATGCGATGTTTTGCTTTCGAAAGGAATAATGCGGGTGGGTGAAGGGGAAGTACCCCTAAATAAGACACAAGGGGAACCACAGCCCGGAGTGTGCCGGGTGTCTTTGAAAGAGACAATCGTGATACCGAGTGGACATGAGGTGGTGCTTCAAGCAGCAGTCAGTGCGGACATGAGGTGGTGCTTCAAGCAGCAGTCAGTGCGGACATGGGATGGGGGTACTAGAAACAAATAGTCACCTTTCTGAGAAGCATGGAATTTTCGCGGCCCGCGTTGTAGTATCTTCCAAGGACAAGGCTATTCCAGTGAGATTGCTAAATCCACACCCACATCCAGTGACTTTATATAATGGGACAAATATCGGATCACTGATGCCATGCGTCATCGCAGGGACGGTAGGGACTGGAGATAAAACTACCCGGGGCGAGAAGGCATCTAGCTTATTTGATTTAGATTCAGCCAAGCTTTCACCTACCCAACGTTCTATAGCAGAAGCCATGTTGAACAATTTTCCAGATGTGTGTTCTTGGGGGCCAAACGACCTTGGTCGTACTAATCTAGTCTATCACGAAATTGATACGGGTGGAAGTACACCCATCCGCCAACCACCGAGAAGAGTACCATTCCACCGTAGGGAGGAAATGAGAAGTGTTGTGAAAGAGATGAGCGAAAATGACGTCATTCAACCCTCAACCTCCCCATGGAGCTCACCCGTTGTTATGGTGAAGAAGAAAGATGGCGGAACTAGGTTTTGTATAGATTATCGGCGGCTGAACGATGTTACAAAGAAAGACGCGTATCCCCTCTCTCGTATAGACGATCTACTGGACTCTCTAGGAGGTGTGAAGCTATTTTCCACAATCGATATGGTGAGTGGCTACTGGCAGCTGGAGGTTGCTCCTCAGGATCGTGAGAAGACCGCATTCACAACAGGAGATGGGCTGTGGGAGTTTAAGGTGCTTCCCTTTGGAGTTTGCAATGGCCCAAGCACGTACCAAAGATTGATGGATCTAGTTCTATCGGGCCTCCAGTGGGATACGGCATTGGTGTACCTGGATGATGTAATCGTGATTGGGAGAACCTTTGAAGAGCACATCAGTATACTACGTGAGGTGTTCAAGAGGTTACGGGAAGCTGGCCTAAAAGTGAAACCATCGAAATGCAATCTATTTCGAACAACTGTGAAGTTTCGGGGACACGTTATTTCAAAGGAAGGTGTGGCCAATGATCCGGAAAAAGTTCGTGCAGTGGTGGACTACCCCATACCTAGTGATATCACTGAACTCAGGGCATTTCTGGGGCTATCTTCATATTACAGACGTTATGTAAAGGGATTTTCAAACATCGCGGCACCCCTGTACCAGCTCACACAAAAAGGAGAGAGGTTTAGGTGGAGTGAACAGTGTGATTGTGCTTTTAAACAGCTGAAACAACCTCTCACATCTGCTCCAATTCTTGCCTATCCAAGGATGGACACTGAGTTTATCTTGGATACCGATGCGAGTGGGACAGGCTTTGGAGCTGTTTTAAGTCAAGTACAGGAGGGAGAAGAACGCGTAGTATCCTACCTTAGTCGAGCGCTAACAAAGGCTGAGCGTCGCTATTGTGTAACTAGAAGAGATATGTTGGCGTTGGTGTATGCAACTCGACACTTCCGGAGTTATTTATACGGCAAAAAGTTTAAAGTATGCACAGACCACAACTCTCTTCGCTGGATGCAGCAGTTTAAAGAACCTGAAGGGCAGGTTGCCCGGTGGCTAGAGCAATTGGCCGAGTTTGAGTTCATGGTAGAGCATCGTCCTGGAAAAAGTCGCGGAAATGCGGATGGACTATCACGTTTGCCATGTAAACAATGTGGGCAGGAGGAGCTTCCGGTATCCGCTATACTCAAGATAACTCAAGCTGGGCACTTCATTGGTCAGATACGGATATCAGATTGCTCCAGGACGCTGATGAAGCCATCGGACACATTGCTAAACTAAAGCGGGAAGACAAGGAGAGGCCAACCGCCTGTGAAGCATCTAGTAGAGGAGAGAGCTACATGAGCTTGTGGGCACAGTGGAAACGACTGGAAGTACATCAGGGTCTTCTGTACCGTCGCTGGCTGGAAGAAAACAAGCTGGACATACTTCAGCTTGTAGTACCACGTCACCTATCTACTGATATTTTAAGATCGTTGCATGATGCAGTTACTGGTGGCCACTTAGGTGTTACAAAGACGTTAGAGAAAATCCGACATAGGTTCTATTGGCCAGGGATGACCAATGATGTAGAGCTGTGGTGTAGAGAATGTCCTGAGTGCGCGAGAAGGAAATCACCGACCACCAAGCTGAGAGCACCCCTTGGGACTTACCTCGCAGGATTTTCCCTCTAGCGTGTAGCTGCGGATATTTTGGGTCCCTTGCCAAAGACAGCTCAAGGAAACAAATACATTCTTGTAGTGACTGACCACTTCACCAAATGGACAGAGGCATATGCTATGCCAGATATGGAAGCGTCAACAGTAGCTAAGCTTATTGTGGAAGAGTTCATCTGCCGGTTTGGTGTGCCAGTGGAACTTCATACAGATCAAGGACGCCAGTTTGAGTCTAATCTATTCCAAGAAATTTGTCAACTTCTTGGGATAGAGAAAACTCGCACAACTCCATACCACCCACAGTCAGATGGCCTGGTAGAAAGATTCAATAGGACTCTATGCGCAATGCTTTCCCAGTACGTCAACAACTCTCAGGACAACTGGGACAAGGCCCTACAACAAGTTCTTCTAGCATACCGGTCCAGTCCACAAGATTCGACGAAGTTCACCCCTTACTATCTCATGTTCGGTTGGGAGGTACGGTTACCAATTGACGTGATGCATGGAGAACCAGAGCCTGCCGACAGTGTTGTAGAGTATGCTCGGCACTTAAGAACAAATTTAGAAACTGCACATCGTTTGACACGAGAACATCTCGGCAAAACACATCGGGTACAAAAAGATGTGTATGACCGGAAGTGCATGGGCAGTGCCTATAAGGTTGGTGATCGTGTGTGGCTGCACCAGCCAGCAGTCAGAAAAGGAACCTCACCTAAACTGCACAGGGCATGGGATGGCCCATATATTGTGAAGACCATAATATCAGATGTAGTCTACCGCATTTAACGTGAATCACCCATCGGAAACGGATGATTGTACATTTCAACCGGCTGAAGCCATGCAGTCCAGTCCTAAGGGAACCAACGTCAACAACATATAAGGAAGGGACAGATGTTAGTGAAAACTTGTCACCGGAGAAAGACTTAGGGCCTAGTCTTTTACCAAGAAGTTCTAGTTTAGATTTTTCTAATGAAGATGAAACAAAAACTAATAGTTCGGAATTAATTGTGCTACCCAGGATTATTCCAGAGAGACGCTATCCTGCAAGGCAGAGGAAGCCCACGGGATACTATCTAGATGTGTGATCCTAATGACTTTCCTGAATAGAAAAAAAAACTCTCAGTGTGATTGATATGTATATAGTGGCTCAGGAGAGCCTCTTAAAAAGGGGGGAATAGTGTAACGTATAGCTGTAGTGACTATTCTGTGAGTGCAGTGAGTGTACCCCCCTCTGTAACTGGAATGTGGACAGAGGGGGTGGGGGCGACAGCTGCAAATAGTCAGGTAGCAGAGTAGTCTTCCTGTGAGTGCGTTTGGGACTGGTCGTGTTAAACAAGTGTCGTGGACACGGTGTCCAAGTATTAAACGTGTATATATTGATGTATGATAGTTGTATTAAGATGTGTACCCTTAAGTGTAAATATATATATCATTTGTAAATAGAAAACACGCTACATATGTTTTCATTAAATGCAGATTTAGTTTTCTAAGTAGTGTATATTAGAAATAGGATCAAAGCTTATTCAATGTAGCCCGTTTATTCAAATACTTTGCGAACCCAAAATCTTAGGTGTAGGCGGCCGACCGGTCTCTGTTTTGTTTGTCATTCAGAATACAGAAAACCAACCTATAAGTCGTTCACGAGTTAAGTTTACCTGGATGACAGCTCGAAATGTTACTAGAAGTAATCCCTAATATATCACTACGCCAACAGCTGACATCTATCACTTAGGATGACTGTAATGAAAACAAATGGTAATATATTAATGTGATAGTTAACCACAGTAATTTAGGCAAATATTATTTATATATTTATTTGAGGTCGGACACAAAGTTTATTTATAGTTTTATTCCCTTTAAAAAATATATTAACACCCCTTTCACAAAAACCTCTAACGAACATATCTTTAAAATGGCGACTAACGAATCTAAACCATTTGATTGAACATAACGGTAAACAAGTTTTTTTACAATGATGCAGACACGCAGTTGATGAAAATATTTTATTCAGTTAAATATTTCAAAATACGATAAAATAATCATAAAATTATTTATTGTATGTAAAAAAATGACAACAATTTTCTCTTTTCCAAGTAAATACGATGCCTGTATTAAAATATATTGATGTGTGCACTATGTAACACAAAATCAGTAACGTTCCAAAACGAAAAATAAGTACTTTTAATTACGTTTAAAATATTGTTTCGAGTTGTATAAAAAGAAATTATTTAAAAAAATGAAATAGGATGAGAAAACTTAAGTTTACGTTATTTTAAATGTAATATATATCAGGTAATTAAAGATCTTTACATTTATAACAAAACTGTGATATTTTACAGGTGTTGGCAACCCAAAACCTAAACATATGATTTACAAACTGTCATCCGGGTAAAAAACCTATCGTGAGCGGAATATACCTAAAGAGTGACACACGACAGGGTAGGGAAAGTAATAGAGTGGTGGGGGTATTTCCTCTCCTCAAACAGGTACTCGGTTCGAGAAGGAAAGTAATAGAATGGTGGGGGTTATTCCTCTCCCCAAGCAGGTACTCTGTTCGAGAAGGAAGATAATAGAGTGGTGGGGGTATTTCCTCTCCTCAAACAGGTACTCGGTTCGAGAAGGAAGATAAGATCCAAAATGAAATTTGGTCTTTTATTCTGCCGCATCTTAACTACGCGTATATTTATTATAATAATATAATACCTATGGCTGATTTTAAATATGATTTGGTATCTTTAATAGAACCGATATGTGCCCTCTAAACATCTTACTTTTATAACCGGGTGCACCCAAAACCTTCTTTTATGCATAAGCAAATTTGACCATTTTGACTAGTTTTAAGGTCTGGACACGACGTAACGCCAAGAGCGGGCACAAAACAGGAGAGTTGCATCTTCCGCCACCCCCCGTCAATAAAACGTATCCTTGGGGAGTCGATCCAGTGTCTTGTCTGTAAATGTGAAATGTCTATGCCGGGGTCGTGTCTTGTCTGTAAATGTGAAATGTCTACGCTTGGGTCGTGTCTTGTCTGTGAATGTGAAATGTCTATGCCGGGGTCGTGTCTTGTCTGTAAATGTGAAATGTCTACGCTTGGGTCGTGTCTTGTCTGTAAATGTGAAATGTCTACGCTTGGGTCGTGTCTTGTCTGTAAATGTGAAATGTCTACGCTTGGGTCGTGTCTTGTCTGTAAATGTGAAATGTCTACGCTTGGGTCGTGTCTTGTCTGTAAATGTGAAATGTCTATGCTGGGGTCGTGTCTTGTCTGTAAATGTGAAATGTCTATGCCGGGGTCGTGTCTTGTCTGTAAATGTGAAATGTCTACGCTTGGGTCGTGTCTTGTCTGTAAATGTGAAATGTCTATGCCGGGGTCGTGTCTTGTCTGTAAATGTGAAATGTCTATGCCGGGGTCGTGTCTTGTCTGTAAATGTGAAATGTCTATGCCGTGGTCGTGTCTTATCTGTAAATGTGAAATGTCTATGCCGGGGTCGTCTTGTCTGTAAATGTGAAATGTCTATGCCGGGGTCGTGTCTTGTCTGTAAATGTGAAATGTCTATGCCGGGGTCGTGTCTTGTCTGTAAATGTGAAATGTCTATGCCGGGGTCGTGTCTTATCTGTAAATGTGAAATGTCTATGCCGGGGTCGTCTTGTCTGTAAATGTGAAATGTCTATGTCGGGGTCGTGTCTTGTCTGTAAATGTGAAAGGTCTATGCCGGGGTCGTGTCTTGCCGGTAAATGTGAAATGTCTATGCCGGGGTCGTGTCTTGTCTGTAAATGTGAAATGTCTATGTCGGGGTCGTGTCTTGTCTGTAAATGTGAAATGTCTATGCCGGGGTCGTGTCTTGTCTGTAAATGTGAAATGTCTATGCCGGGGTCGTGTCTTGCCGGTAAATGTGAAATGTCTATGCCGGGGTCGTGTCTTGTCTGTAAATGTGAAATGTCTATGTCGGGGTCGTGTCTTGTCTGTAAATGTGAAATGTCTATGCCGGGGTCGTGTCTTGTCTGTAAATGTGAAATGTCTATGCCGGGGTCGTGTCTTGTCTGTAAATTTGAAATGTCTATGCCGAGGTAGTGTCTTGTCTGTAAATATGAAATGTCTATGCCGGGGTCGTGTCTTGTCTGTAAATGTGAAAACACCCATTAGCTCTAGTGAAGCAAAGAACATCTACTCTGCTTGTTTTTGACAGACGGAAAGTAAGAAACCTTAATTTGATAGGATTCTGGTAGTAAGGAACGTTTGGAAAATACAATGTTTTTGTGAGCAACAATGATTACATTTTACTATTATTATTAGTGTTATTTTATAGAATGTCTTCATAGGAAACCCGTTATTTAAATAATTACAAACTCATATTACCACAATGGCGGAAATAAAACTTATTTTTATTAAGTAATCCTCAATTATTTCCTTCTGCGTAGTATGATTTCATCAAACATTAAAATAAATATGTTTATTTTCTGAGATATGGGAGTTTTAACTTGCGCCATGCAGTATTTTGTTATATTTTTTCTAATGTGTTTTGTAACAGTTTAACATTATTTTAATATTTTTAAATAACATTTACAAAAGCACAATATTTATTCAATAATAATATATATTAAATTATGTGCTTTTTTATTATTTAAAAATGATAGGATTTTGAAAAAATGCAATGACGCCAGTCCTCACGTTTTTTTTAGCGCCAGTCCCCACGTTGTTTATTTAGCGCCAGTCCCCAAAGTTAAGATACATTCATTATACATTAATTGGAATATTTTGATAATTTTTGTTAAAAATTACAAAATCGTATAAAATATATTTCTACAATGCCTAATGACGTGAGATGTTAATTTTTCTCTCGTAATATTTGTGGGGTTTGATTTTAAATTAGCATGTAGTTGCTTTCTTGTCTATTTTTGATATCATGGGGTAAACGTTCATATAGTTTTATTTCCCTAATTTTGCCTTTTGAGTTTATTTATTTTTGTATTTTTTGTTTAACGCTACCATTAGCTACCATGTAACCTGTTTTTGTGTTCTGCTATGTAACTGTTGTGATTCTATATACCACGTGTTCTAAATTATAACTATAGTATGATTTTGGTAGGAAGAACAGTAGAAGTTAGTTACTAAGGTTACTAAAACAATTTTAATATATTTATACGTCAAGTCATGTTTTCTGCTGTTGTCACTTTTGATATATATTATCAATATCTATAAAATAACACAAATAATATGGGGAAATATTATCACTTTTGACCGCAAAGAAATACGTTTAAAATTTCTCTACTGTTCTTCCAGCCAAAATCAGGGTATATAAAGGGCACTAGGTATTATGGATGGACGCTATTTTCTTCTTTTTATTAAATTTATAGTAAAACGTTTTTATGTAACTAATAAATTCTAATTTTTTTGTAACCCGATTATGATTTAAAATATTCCTTTGGAAAACCACGCGTTTGGTGCAAGCCTCCAAATCTTCCTTTTTTTTAGGCACTATCTTTCAGTCTAGGCATAGTCTCTCTCCCACTATGGTTTGAGCTAGGAAATATATATATATATAGTATAGGTAATTTTATGCCTTTTAATTAATTTTCTAAATATTTAGTCTTTCTGTGAAATGGGGAGTTTCGTTAAGGGTGGATTACTATTTACTAATACAAAGTGGTGGAGGGTATGGTGCATAAAGAGGGTGGGATCTTTGGTACTTTTTTAATCATTTTGTAGTAAACAATTTTTTTTGTCATCAATACACACAAAAAATAGCAAGTTTCCAATAAAACAATTAAAAAATCTAGTAAAGTTTTAAAATGAAGACAAAAGTCACTTAAATCACTCCTAAACATTCGGCGATAGTTTGAGTAAGCTCTACCCTCGATTGCTCCTGGGAGCCGCCTCACAACTAATATAAAAAATATTTCAAAGGTGTCCAAGATATTTAAGCGGGCAATTAAATACATATTAATTATTGTTTGTGTGTGTGTGTGTGTATCCAGGCGCACAATAATTAATATCTTTTAAATGAAAACCATCCCAAACAATCTTAACTTAGATTTTCATACGTCAATAAATAAAAATATCAGTAAAGTGGTAATCGGAAAGTTAGGTTTTGTTAGGTTGGAATACTATATATATGTTTGTTAAGGTCATTCAACCATTACATTTTATTGCAGAATTTTAACAAGCATAAGCTAAAAATTGTAATCCAATGGTTTCAAATCATTATAGTTCACGATCTACAAGGGTTCAAACGTGATTTTTTTTAATGGTTTTTGGGTACCATTGTTAAGGTGAAGTAATTAATGTATGGGGCTGAAATTTAGTATAACTAGACATTCATATGAGTTTTACACAATGACATATTTAAAGTATGTTAGAGAAAAACAATTTTCAATTTACAAGCAGTTTAAAAGTGATAAAATTATATAATTTTTAATCGTACACAAATACTGTTCCTTTACCACTCCGGTAAAGGTATGGCTACACGAACCGTACCGCACTTTATTAAACCACAGTGGCGTATTCTGAGAAAATTAATAAGTATGCTGTACTCTAAAAGCTGGAGGGAGGATTCGGGGGTCAAAGACTCTTAAACCACTGTTGGCCAAGAAGGTCAAGAGATGCTTCCCCTGGAAATATTTAAACATGCACACCTCTAGCTTAGAACAATATATCTCAAACATTTGTTCTTTTATTACTCGCATTCTATCTTGGGAAATTTCGTACCTCCCAACTCCCTTCGTCTCTCTTTTTTTGACTTATTTATATCTTTGTTTGAATACCCACCTTTACAGCTTATTACATATTCTAACTTCATAAAAAGTACACCAGAATTATGCTCAAAACACCAAAACGTGAAACACCGAAGATTATCATCCACTAAAATTGTAATGGAATATCAAAACACTGCGCACTGCAGCTCATCGCTACACCTAAAGTAACAATGTCAAGGCTAAGAGTTATGAGCACACTACTGACTATATGAGAATGACTAACTCTATTAAATTGGTTGAGTGTAATTAAAAGTACACACAGGTAGCAATTTCATTTTTAATTTGAGGTATTTAGCGTGCATTTTCTGGGCCAAGTGATTATATCAGCTCACACCTCAACTTAAATCTAGAACAAACACAACACCCAGCCCCCCGGCCGTTAATTCATCACCGTGAGAGGGAAATCCAAATTTGACTAATAATATTGTTTAGGCCATGCCGGAAATCAGACCTGGAACCCTTAGCTCAGTGGGCAGGCAAACTGCCGACTGAGCTAAGGTGTCGGACTCCCAGGTAGCAATACGCAAAGTTATATATATATTAAAATTAAGTACTACATTGGTGAGAGGAATAAGGTGGATTGTCCAACTCACGTTGCAATAATAATTATGAGCCTAAAACTATCTATTAAATCCTAACCATGCTCCAGAAGCTATTTATATCCATAAACTGTGTTAACAGTAACAAAAGGGATATTTTTTTCATATGACTAATAATTAGATAATATATGCTGCAAAATTTTTTTTATAAAATTTTAAGCAACAATCAAAAAACAAGGTTTAAACCCCATAAATACTTCGTACTAAAAAACAAAAACACTGTCTGGCTACTATAGTTAAATTAACCCCTCACTCCCCACCCTCCCTACCCTACATCACCCGTGTATACCCTAAAATGGTGGTCAATATGCTTGCCAAATACATGATGATACATGTGCTTAGAATGCATAAACATAATCAAATATATATTTAATTATTGCATAGTTTAAAGATTGTTATTTATATGATTATTTCACATATATTATTTGCATTGATTTTATTTTACTTGATCTATATTAGCTTAGTAAATAATCATTGTGATCTTGATTCTTGAATATTAGTTCAATAGTTGGTACACTGTTTTACTCGCGATGAGTTTTCAGCAGGCCCTGGGTTGTAAACACCCTAGTTCATTGGCCAATGTTTGTAGGGGGTGACCTGGTGGTCTAGGGGTAAGGTGTCAGACTTCTGTGCTGGCGGCCGGGGTTCAATCCTCGGTCCCGGCACAGATTTATCTGATTTCCAAACCCTTCCTTCACCTCTGACAAGACATCTTGTGAATGTGAGGAATGCCAGGCCTCCACCGTGGTTCGGATTCCACGTTAAACTGTAGGTCCTCCATTTCATCCTACAATCACCCTACCATTACACATTAGCGTAAGTGCGTATAACCCGAACGGGTAGTAAGACGCGGTGCTAATAATAATAATAATAATGTTTGCTGGCGAGGGGAAAGGGGGAGTGTTGCAACCCCATAGACATTGGTCAAGGTCATTAGAACTTCTCTAGCTTTGCCTGCTGTTTTCAAGCAGCAGGTGCTTGGCTTCATAAGCTGGGTGGCTAGAAGACACTTTTGGAGGAATAATTACTTAAAACAAAATATTATTGAATTCAAATATTAATTTAGTAATATATAGATACATTATACGTTTATTCACAATCTAAACATTACTATTTACACACTTTGCCTAAACAACATTGAATTTAGAAACTAGTCCATATAATTATGGGTATGCGGTGCAGGACTAGCATACCCAGAGAATACGCCACTGTTAAACATAATATAAGATTATTGTAACTAAAACAAGAAAACTATTTTTATATTCTTTATTGACTGAGTTCTATTATAAAATAAGTTATATTTTTATTTCTAATAGCATAGGTTATCACCTATTTTCATAAAATTAAGTTAGCTAATAATTAAGAAGAATGTTTGTTGTTCACCAAGTTGTATATAATATTGCTTTATCTTGTACGTAATGTTGGCAACCATGACTAAAGCGTCACACGTGACACGGCTGTGTAGGAAATGCCTAGTTTTACCATGAAAACAAAGTTCGGAAGCTTCCGAACATCTATTTCCGGTGGTAGGTGGCTACAAGGTCCGCACCACGCCACACCACAAAAGTGCGAAGAAAATTTATGGATGGGGAAAAACTGCTCCTTTAGTGGAGCAGGAGCAATCTGTTATACTGCTCCAACACTGGACCTGTTCCTTTTACCTGCACTTTTTGTCAACGGTCCCCACAACGCTGTATAGGCTGGTCCTCATAACCTACAAGGTCATAAGGACCCGCGTAGTAAAATATTTTCTAAATAAACTATAGTCCAAACTGGAAGGGGCCTCTATTTAAGTAAATTCCAAACTGGGACCTTAAATAGTCACTAGTTATGCGGGACACGCGATCATAGCTATGCCTTGACAGTATGTTGACCACTTGGACACAATTTGAACTACAACAAACTATGCAGTCTGTTTTTTTTACCAAAGGATGACACTCAAGGACATATTCCACAACGCATCATAAATGACAGTGACATCATGCATGTCGCCTTTCAAAGTTAAACCTGAAAAAATATATTAAAATTGTGTTAATGCTGGAAGGTTAAAAAAGCTATATATAGGGTCTTTACATTAAAAACTCGCTCAAACAATCATTTTGGTGAAATAGTGGTTTTTATGTATAGTTATATACCTCAATTTATTTTAATATGGTGTAAAAACTTTTAAATTAATCATGTTACCTGCCCCAGTACCGTAGTTGGCTAACGCGCTAGTTTAGTGTTGAGCTAGACTACCGAGGACGGAAAGGTCGAGGCTCGAATCTCAGTCGGGTGAACTGAGGATTTTTCCTAAGTGGGTTTTCACTCTACTTCCCCGCAAATGCGGGTTCACTTCCTCTAAAATTCAACCTTCCCATTCCTAATCCATTAGCTTAATTAGTACTTAAGCGTATAACCCGAATGGATAGTAAGACGTGGTGCTAAAAATAAAAATTAATCATGTTACATAGTATTGAGATCTTAACTTATTTATATATTTGTAAAGTAACCAAACGATGAATGCCTTTAATTCTATAAAAATGTTTTAGTGGTGGAAATCTATAAATTAATATGGACTTTTTTTTGGCTAACACAAAAAGGGGTATGCACTTGACTAATATTTCCTCACGATATTGGTAAATAGATCCTTAAACGGATATTAATATTGTTACGCAACTGGAAAACCGGGAGGGCAAAGGAAATTGCTATCTCGAAATAGCACAAAAAACACGTGGAATTTGACACAAAAAAACTAAATATTTGAGAATATTCTATACCTACTTGAAAGGCTATAAATCACAAACACTCTGAATAGAAGAAAATTTTACTTAAGAATTAAGCATGCTTTTTCGATCACAAGTATTTCTCCATGTACTTCTTTTTTGAAATACTGGTGGGTGTGACAAGGGCAAATATTTTCCCGCCAAAATCAAATCAACCTGTTTTAAACTTCCATTACATGACTTCACACTAGTTAATTCGATGAAAAATGATAGTTCATTCCTTTCTAATTCACTCTTTTGTTTGGAAAAATGGGAATTCCTTTTGGTAAAACCGGGAATTTCGTACTAAGAAATTGGACCAATGAACACCAGAAATCTCGATGACTTTGAGATGAATTGATGACGTATCATTTCCTCTGTCCTTTATTCATGCGGCGATCTTTGGCAAGGTCTGCATCATTGATGCTGTCTATATCAAGAAGGAAAGGATTTCGAATCCACATTTTGTAATAATTAAAACGCTACCCTGATAAGAAATGTCTCTTCGCCATCGTTAGGGTGATATTATAATAATAATAATTAATTATATTATTTTATAAATTAAAAGTTCTGGTGTTTTTAATAGTTTTTTATTTTATTTTAAATGAATGAACTATTTACTTTTAGCTAGATATCACACGCATTTTATATTTGATAAAAGCCCGACTATTGCGTTAAATGAATCTTAGCTATACGTGTTCTTGTCGAGAAGGAAGGATCACCAGCAGTGAGGAGATGTGCGCATTTCAAGGGGTATATCAAGCGACATTTCCTTCTCGAAGCTTCCTAGAAGAAAAGGGGTGAGGTCATCCAGGTGCGTCTCTTTCCACGGAAAGTGCGTTGTCTTTTTAAATAGAGACGTAGAAGGATTTCACCACACCTTACAACTCGACAGTTCTACACAAATAAATCTTACAGCCCGCTCGAATATTAAATATCGTAACTTTGAATATAGATTTGAATAATAACTTATTTATATGTATAATTTCATATCATTACAGTTACCCCCCTAATTGCTGGAAAGATTGAACGTGTAATCTAACAGCAATTACATAATGTACAAGTTTCATATAAATACACTTAAAATTGAATATACAGAACAAAATTATTTTTAAGTGCAATTGTTGAGTTAAGGTTTGTCCTCAACCATACTTTCTCTCTTGAAATTCCTTGTTACATACAACAAATAGAAAAGGATATTTTTTTAAATATATCATTATTCAGAAAATCTTAGTTTTAAAATATTTAACTAAAATTATATTTTATTAACTTAATACAATCTATTTGACATATTTAATGTAATATGTTATACAATGTAGATAACACTTAATTTAATTGTTTTAATACAATGCCATTATATTAAACATTTTTATTAATACACAACGTTTTAAATTATCTATCTCAATATTCATTGATCGATCCTCGTTAATATCATGGTTATTATCCATTGTTCTTTAACAATGTTTTAATCAAATCAATTTGATTTTAATTAAGTTAACTTTATTTTATTTTTTTAATAGGACTTTAATTAAATCAGCCTTTGCTCCAGCTATTTTTTTATTTTATAGGTACAAGACAAAATATTTGACATTCTCCTTTACTTCACCGTTGAATACTTTTATCTAGTCTTGTTATTAACTATATTTTAATTTGTTTACGAAACACACCAGAAAATCTCATCAGACAACTTTAATTCCTTCCCTGAATTATGTCGACTATTATCTTGCCTTTCTTCAATGACGTAGACTCACATAAATAGATTCTATGGGGCAATTCCTCCCAATCTATATTTTTATTTTGAACGACTTAACTCACCTTAATGTATATTGGATCAACGACGGAGCTCACCTTATTTGGTGCAATTAGGCTCAACGACGAGTTCTTCACCTTCAACTGGTGTATCTTCCACGAAGACTAGATATTAAACCTACGACTATAATTCATATCATTGCATAACTACCTATCCATACCAAGCGAATTTAAAACATACCCTCCTTTTCTTTAGACATCTTGCATTTATGATGGTACTTTACCATGAACGATCATTACTGGATGTCGTAAACAAATATATTTAATTCATATCGATAATTTAGATCGGTCATATATATATATATTTTTAAACTCTGTATTAAAGATATATATATATATATATATATTTTTTAACTCAGTATTAAAGATTCTTAATACTCTTTCATTTCTTTGGCCTATAAAATTTCTTACAAACTTCAAAAATTTTGTTTTGTATTAGGTTCATACCTTGACCCTTGTTTGATAATGCATTTAAATTTTATCTTTGAAATTTCCCGACTGTTGCTGGTGAGTCGATCTTTTGAATATCATTACTTTTAAGGCACTTTTAATGAATTACATACACTACTTTTCTATGATAAACCCTTGATAAATTATTATTATTTATCTAAACACAGCTCGTCTAGTAAAGATGACACACTTAATATAGTAACATTGAGATGCTTCCTTGTTAATACATTATTAATAAACACAAATAATTCCATTTTAATCATTCTTGCTTAACACATTGGTAGTACAACACATAATTCAATATTAATCATCTTTGCTTAGTATAATATATAGAATACATAGAATTTAATATTCATATAACCTTGAACTAATTTATTTATTATCCTTATCTCATTAAAATTATACTTAAAGTTTTACAAAATTTATGATATAATTTAAGACATGTACATAGAAAAAACTATTTTCTATTACAATATAGTCAGAGAGAGATAGTGTGAGATAGGGAAAAAAGAAATAAAAAAGAAGTTTATTTTTGTTACTTTCATGTAGAAAAATGCTACCTGCCTTACTGGCCATTATAGTTGTATACTTTAAACATTTCTTTGTCAAAGAAATCCTTTTTTCTGAGAATTGAATATGATGGACAAGTTATTCTCCATCTATGTATATATATTTTTTTAACAATATATTTTCTTAGAAAACATTCGTCGTATTTTTAGTAACTACTAACCTGCGTAGTATTTAGTTACAAGGTAAATGCATTTATTTTTTGTGTACAGACCTCGGGTTCGATTCTGAACACCTATTACATATTAAAATTATATGATATGAAACTCTCTTTATTTTGACATAACAATGAAATTTGCCAGGCGATTGTGGAATCATTGGACAACATTAATTTATATATTAATATTGATTTGCACATTTTTTATAATGTCTTAATTCAGTCAAATTGTAGTTACCTTTTATTTGTAACGTAACTGGGTCTCGCACTAAATAAACATTATGACCAATTTGTTTTATAACCTCTAAAGGTTCCTTGAATAAAAGAAAGAATTTCTTTATCTCTTTATTCAGGCTGGACGATTGTTTATGTGATTTTACCAATACGAGTTGCCCTATTTCATATTTGATAGGCTTAGATATCTTTTTATTATGATATTGAGTTCGTCTTTCTGCTGCACTTCTTAAATTTTCTATAGCCAAGTAAAGTTTTGTTTCTCTATCTGGTTCTGTCCTAGGTGGAAAATTAAATATTTCTTCTAGTTTTCTACTAGGTCTAATCCCTTTCATTAGCTCTAGTGGGTATATCCGGTACTTTCATGAGTTACACTATTTAAACAATCTTCTCTTCTTGTAACATAGGACGCCCATGAGGCATGGTTCTGGTGGCAGAAGAGTCTTAAGAATCGTCCAATCTCTCTATTAGCCCTTTCCACTCCATTACTTTGAGTTTAAGTACTGACATCCATCAAATTTCTGTATTAATTCACTGGCAGGGGCGGGGGTTTCATTATCATTTATCAGGATTTGATTTACTCGTCTAGCGTCTAAACATAGCCTAACCCCCCCATCTTTTTGTTTACAACCACTATTGGATTTATTATCTCTGAGCTACACCGCTCAATGATGTCCCAGTTCATCATGTGATTTAAAGTCTCTTCTACGGCCTGCCGTTGACTGTATGGTACAGGATACGATCTACTGTTAAAGGGTTCTTGGTTTGACACCTGTAATTGACATTTATAAAATTTGTTTAGCCCTGGTTTTTTAGAAAATATATCTTTAAACTGCCACATCACTTCAAGTAATTTCTGTTTGCGTTCAATAGGAATTTCTACCATCTGGCCTATTTTTTCTTCTATTTCCCCCCAGGGTATCTTTGGGTCATCTATGGTTATTTGTCTAACCTCTACCTTCTTTCTAATTATCAAAGAGCTATTATCATTTTTATTAACCACTCCTGTTATATGCATACATAGCAAATTCGATTCTGACTCTCCTACAAATGGAACATTTGTATTATAGGGTTCTTTATTCATTGATATTTGCTTACTTTGAAAATTAACTACTGCATTTAGGCTGACCATCCAATCTGCACCTAAAATTGCTGAGACGTTAAGACCTTCTATAAACAAGAATATAATAGTCATTTCATTTCCCCCTATCTCTACATCCAATAATATGTCTTTTTACCTTTTTATTTTTAGCTCCTGTTGCGCACATAATAGTTACATTACTCACAGGGAGTGTGGGAATAACTTCTTTGGATTCTGTTTACATAATTGTTCATAATATTCCCCTGAAATGGCTGTTATTTCAGATCCAGTATCGATGAGAAACTTTATAGTTCTTCCATTAATCTTACCTTCTATTTCAGGTGAGACGGCTTTGCTATGTTTTTTTATATTCATTGCATTCAAAAAGTAAATCTTCTTTTGGGTCATCCTGTAAAATACTATTTATTTTCAAATCGCCACAAATATTTTTTTGACAGTTTTCTAAAGTAGCAGCCCTTTCTCTAACTTAAGTGGCTGTCATTGTCGGGCAACTCAATGACTTGTCTGAACATTTTTTTGAAAGTTTTGTCCCGGTTCTTCATGAACAATGACATTGGTTTTGAAACTAGGTTGCTGCGGGTGTGGTTCTATTTTTTCAAGGTCTAGGTCCATCAGCTGATTTCTTTGTTGACTAACGTTACCCTTGAGTTCTTTTCTTTGGATTAAGTTTATTCTATCTCCTGGTGGTCTAGAAAAATCTCCCTTGTAATTAGGATTAGAATAATTTCCCTTTTGATTAGGATTAGTGTAATTAGGATTTAAATTGTTTCCCTGATTATTGGAATTTTCCCAAGTTCGATTTCTCGACTCCTGGTTCGATCTCTGGATAGGTCGTGCCTGGTTATGTCTACTCTCCCTATTTAAATGGTTTACTCCATTTTTAAATGAGCTATCTTGCATGTGTGGCCTCGACCTTTCTCTCCTAGAGCGCTCGTCAAATATTTCTAGAATTTCTCTCGTTTCAACGCTAGTTTTTACTCTAGCAGCTATAAGAGCATCTTGTATTTCACGTGGGAAGTGATGCAATAAGTGATTTACTAATCTTTCCCCGTCAATAGGGATGTCCAAATTCTCTGCCTGCATGGCATATCTATTGTAATAGTCACACATAGGCCCTCGGTGTGGATCATACCGGCCTGTAAAAATATCATTTACTAATTTGTCCTGCTTATACACGGACCAAAATCTTTTTACGAAAAGGTATCTTTATTGCCTCATATGATGTATATTCAGCCTCTCAGCCACGCTTCAGCGTCACCTACTAACGTTGAATTATAAAATGCTATTTTTTGTGCTTCGGTGAGTTTACTATTTTCAAAAAGTCTATCCATCTTTTTCAAAAATTGTACAGCATACCCCCTATCATTATTTCCACTGAAGGTGGGTACAGATTCCATTAATTGATTCTGTATGCCTGTACTGGAATATTAAGGCACCAGTGGTAATTAGCGTCCCTTTTTCTACTACCTCGTCATATTTTGACTTAGCCTGTTCTAATTGTTGTTTCATTTGTTCGACTGTTTGTGACGTCTTGTCCACAGTCTGTCAGGTTGTCCTTAAATTTGTCCAATTGGTGGTCAACTATTTCCTTTATGTACACATCTGGTACAGTGTGTCCATCAAAGAGGTCATTTTGGAATTTAAGGTTATCACTATATATTTGTTGCTATTTTTCAACAGTCGCAAACCGTTCTGTTAAATTTGGTACCCGTTCTAGAATTTCATTTATATTTTTTTCGCAACTTTCCTGAGTAGTTTTTACCTTAGAATTTAAAAAGTCCTGTCTAAGCTTCAAGTTTTCCTTTACATTTTTGAGTTCTTTTATCTGCTCATTCTGCTCATTTTCTGACTTACTACAGTCTTCCCTAGGCGTCTGTAGTTCGTCCCTTACCTGCATTTGGTCACTTTTAGTCTGTTCTTGTACTTTCTGTAATTTTTTGTCAAAGTCGTTTTGTGCTTCTTGAAATTTATTTTGTAATGCCTGTTCTAACCTGTTGAATTGTTCATTTATGTCCTTAAATTTTTTATCAAACTTAATATTTAGTTTCTGATTATTTTCTCGTAGCTCCTGACTAGTTTTGTCGAACCTTTCATCTATTTTCTGACTCAACTTTTCACTACTCTCTCTCGTTTGCTGCACTAACTGCATTAATACTACATTGAGGTCATTTGCTGAGGTGGTTTGTTGAGCTATACCTTCTACCTTTGAAACATTCTCCACCCCCTTTAAGTCTTCTTCTTTATGAGCTATTGGTTAAACTACCTTCTTAATTTGTTGTTCACTCTTTTCCTGATCAGATAGTTCTAAACAAGAATGTTATTTTACTATTGGTTGGGAATATTGTGCTAGGGGAAGGTTATCTTCACTGCTACTACTGTCTGTCTCTTCCATATTTAATGCAATTTTTTGTTGTTGATGACTTACGTTATTCTCCCTGAGTACCTCACCTGTAGTCTAGAAGCTTTGACCTTCTTGTGAAGCTACCTGATTTGGAAGTTTTCCCTTTGAAGTCATCTGGTCTGGAACTTCTTCTTTCAAAATCGCCTGCTTTGGAACTTCTTCTTCTTAAGTCACAGTTTTTTTAAAAGTACTTAAGTTGTTTGTGGCACTTTCACTGTTCTTTGAGCACTCACTTTCACTTTCTCGGGTTGTGAACTGAATTTATGTATATATTTTTTTAAAATCAGCTTATCAGGCCCTCCACGTTGGGAAGCCATTATTGTAATAATTAAAACGCTAGCCTGATAAGAAATGTTTCTTCGCCATCGTTAGAATGATATAATAATAATAATTAATATTATTTTATAAATTTAAAGTTCTGGTGTTTTTTAATAGTTTTTTTATTTTATTTTAAATGAATTAATTGTTTACTTTTGGCTAGATATCACACGCATTTTATATTTTGATAAAAAAAAGCCCGACTATTGCGTTAAATGAATCTTAGCTATACGTGTTCTTGTCAAGAAGGAAGGATCACCAGCAGTGAGGAGATGTGCGCATTTCAAGGGGTATATCAAGCGACATTTCCTTCTCAAAACCCGCCTCGGTGGCGTAGTTGGCTAACGCGCGTGTCGTGTTGACGCTCGACTGCTGAGGACGGGGAGATCGAGGTTCGAATCTCGGTCGGGTGAACTGGGGGTGGTTTTTCCTAAATGGTTTTCCACTCTTCCTCCACGCAAATGCGGGTTCACTTCCTTTAATTCAACCTTTCCTATTCCTAATCCATTAGCGTAATTAGTACTTAAAGCGTATAACCCGAACGGGTAGTAAGACGTGGTGCTAAATATTATTATTATTATTTAGCACCGCGTCTTACTACCCGTTCGGGTTATACGCTTTAAGTACTAATTACGCTAATGGATTAGGAATAGGAAAGGGGTGAGGTCATCCAGGTGCGTCTCTTTCCACGGAAAGTGCGTTGTCTTTTTAAATAGAGACGTAGAAGGATTTCACCACACCTTACAACTCGACAGTTCTACACAAATAAATCTTACTATCCGCTAGAATATTAAATATCGTAATTTTGAATATAGATTTAAATAATAAATTATTGATATGTATAATTTCATATCATTACAATTTCTGCTTGAAGTTCGTCAGAGCAGAAGTTACCTTCACAAGAATCAAGCAATGTTTCCAGGTGTTTGCAGATATAACTTCTGAGAAATTGACAAGACTTTGTCACTCTCAACTCGTCTGCATAAGCACGTAGGTTCATATAGCTATCCGCTTCCACTCTCACCACAAAAGAGCTTTTAATTTTTCAGCAGCATCCATAATGGTGACATCAGGGCCTTGAATAGAACGATCTACCTCATTCAAGCGGCCAAAAATATCTGCTATGTAACCAAGCCATGAATGGAATCCACACTGTCAAAATATTGCGAGAGTAGGCTTTCCTTTTCTCTCTAAAAAAAAAAGTGAAACTTCTGCCTTTTCACTCAAACGCTTCAATACTTATCCTCTGGAAAGCCAGTGAACTTTTGTGTTGAACAACAGAACTTCATACTTTGCTCCCATTTCTTGACATAACTTCTTGAAAAGGTGGTGGGTGATTCAACACTTTGGTTTTAATGACGACTTTCACATCAGTAGACAGGACCTCTTTCACGATAGGTGGCAGTCTTTGATACCAACGCATGCCGAAGCAGTGAGTAACCATAATGTGTGGAGCTCCTTTCTTTACCAAAGCAGTAAAACCAGATGTGTTGCCAATCAGCGCCGGCACTCCAACTCTGCACAGAGCAAAAAAGATTTTTCTTCCCGTTGAAGTTTTGTTTGGCAAATAAACTTTTCACAATTTCGGAGACGTCAATGCCCTTTGTAGTTTCCATAAGGGGTTCACAAAATATAAATTCTTCTTTGGTGGCGTCAGCGTTCACATAGAGGATGAACACCATCAACTGACTACAATGAGAGAAGTCAGTAGTTTCATTCATGTGCATGCTAAAGGGAAATGGCGTTGCTTCCAGTTATTACATGACCTGCTTTATAATATTTAAAGATATGTCGGCGATTCTGAAGTGGATGACGTTATTTCTTCCTTTGCTCCAAACCACAAATAAGCTCCACCATCTCCAAGGCACGTGGCTTCACCAAAGCCTCTGCAATTGTGTGTGGCTTCTTTTGCTTGGCAATGTGATAAGCAACCTTATATAATGCTTCAAGGCAAGGTTTTTTTTGAAGGGGCAAATTCAAGTTTTGGTAAAGTTCCAGAATTTTCAAAATGAACCTTCGTCTCACGAAAAATATCCACAGAGTCTGGTGTATTTGCAGAATGGAAAGACGTAAGGTGCTCCTTAAATTTAGATGGTTTCATGCTTCCATTGGCAAGAACCTTTTCACACAAGAATCACTATGGGTTTTGTGTCCCTTCACGTCTGGTGATGAGAGTATGTCCAAATGAGACACAAGCTTCATTGTACTTTCTTTTCTTTGACATGTTCAACTAAAGCTAGACCTGCAATACAATGAAAAACTAGGACGATGATTGCAATAGCTATTGAACTGTTGACAGTTTGTTAGGCAAACCAACATATTGTACACATTTTCTAGCTAATGTCCAGTATACATATAAACTGTATGTGTTGAAGTTGGTAGTCCTGTTCTGAAATCAATATAAGGAGAGTTCTAATGTCTTTTGTTTTATGTTTCAATAAACATTTATTGAAAAGCCGCAGCTTTTACTTGATTTCTTTATAATCTGCGGCATATTAATTAAAAAGTATAAAGTTTGATGGTCAGTTTCTCTATTTTTTTATTTTTCTTGCTTTTGTCGTGTTATATCATTCATACAATGTTTAGAACCAATTATTTAATCATATTTTTTCTCTAGTATTTTATTTTGTATGCATAAACAAAATAAAGGACTATGATCCAATATGCCTGTGACAGAAATATCAGTAATAAAATTAATAGTCCAGTGACCTCCTTACGGATTAATTCCAAGATAGCTGAATTTTGGGATGTATTTTCATTAAGTAGTTATAAATTATATACCAAAAGTCCCCATCACTTTATTCATTGTACGGAAAAAAAATTCACATCCTATAAAAAGTGTCAAAAATAAGTTTTATGTCAACATCACCTTAGCTATTGGTTCTATGGCTAAAACGTTTCTACTTAAATATGTAGATTAGAAAATTTCCCACAAAAAGATTATATACTTTTCCGTATATGCAACCGTTTTTACGTATTACGACATATTAAGTTAGAACCTGTATACATATCCTATTAATGTACTTGGAGCATTAAAATTGGACCACGAGACCAATTATTCCATAATCTCAGCCTCGTATACCTGTTATGATGCAAGGTTGTGCATAGACTTATAAGAACAAATAAGTACGAACTATAGTAATTAAGTATAAAGTATTTACCCTTAATTTTAGGGTTACAGGCTACGGTCACATTAAAAAAAATATTCTGGTACAGACAGACGTCCTGGTATAGACAGAATAAAAAATAAACTTTTTTATGTTTGAGCTCACTTGCTTTAATTTAATTCTTATTTGATACACAATAAATGCTAAGCCATGTCAAACACTTGTGAAAGGATTCGCACGCTTTTGTTGTCCTGGATGTAGCTTCGGATATGGCGTGGCGGCCTAAATTTTTTTGGGAAATTGTGACTCCTCAAAATATGTGTTTACAATGTAGTTGCAGAATTTATATAATTCTTAGTTTTTGGGCATATTCGCCATCATTTCAGACACAAAAAATTCGCCAACGTCTTTCGGTTCAAAAAATTGCATCCCGAAAATATGTACTGTACTTCAACTTAAGTTTTACTGTTTTTATAATTTAGATAAACCAAGGGACTGAATGTGTCGGTACCATGCTTGGCCAAGATGAAACCGGCAACCAACAATATACACCCCTGATCATTGCATGGTTACAGCTTAGTGTATTGCACGCTCAGTCAATCACGACATTTTTAGGGTTTAAAACAAGGTTAAATTGAGAACATTTTTATACTAACAATTCTAAAAAAAAGGGGTAAGTAATTTCTTAAAAAAATTAATTTTCAAACATTAGTTATTTGTAAATTACTTTCAAATTATTCATATTTGTAAAAATAAAAAATATATTCTTATATATCATGGAAAATAATTCTCTTTTATATATATATATTTAAATAGTGATATAATTCTCAAATGCCATACAAAAAAAAGTTAAATTTCATAAAATTTATCATAGGTAATCCACCTTAGTTAATTTTTGAAAAATAAACATGTTCTATTATTTATCTTGTAAGACAGTCCTCACATACCAATTTTGAACAATATTGTTAAAGATTTTTTAAAAATCAATTTTGAAAAATCAGTCAGAACATTTTCTATAAAATTGTTTTACACCAAAAGCAAGTATAAGCTTACAGTGCTATTTTTCAGGTCAAAAACTCACAAGAAACCCATTTGGAACTAAATCGTTTGAGCTGTTCTTTTAATATTCCGAATTTTCTAAAGTCTCTCCTCATTAAACTAACCTTAAACGAATTCTTGCCCAAAAAACAATACCTTGCTATTTGTCATGTAAAACAAACCTTAAAATATATTTTTAACCCAATCATTAGAGCGATTTTCGAAAAAGAATATTATTCCAAAACATCACTCATTGGTAATTTTAGGGCTAGGATCACAAAAAAAATCCTGTTACACACAAACATGGGGATAGATAGAATAAATAACCCACCTTTTTATGTTGGGGCTCACATAGAAGCCAGAGAGATTCTTCATTATCCTGAGATGGATACTATAATTGAATAATTGAAAAACTCAAATTAGAAATATTTTTATCAAGTTTAGAAAATGAGGCAAAATCTTGGGCAGGTAGTATAGAGAGCGAATGGGAACAGGCCAGGGATTTTTTTAGAAAAATATTGGTCTCAGAACATGCAGGATGATTTTTAATGGAAAATATAACAACAAAGATGGTACAATGAGTAAATATTTCAATAAGTTTGTGACACAGGAAAAATATTTACGATACCCAGTAATAGAAGACAGATAGTTAGGTCTCCTAATGAATCATTTCCCAACTGCAGTACAAGATGTTCTGATCAGTATAAGTAAACAAAATATTAAAGAGGTAAGGAGAGTGTTGATGGCAATTGATGATAGACATCAAAGAAATCAAGAAATCAATATCAGGTAAACAGATAAAATATTGATAAGCATAGGCAACTATCTAACCCCCCCCCCCAGATAAGATAAGTCAATAATAGACAAGAGAGACGGAATAGATATCAAAACAATTCTCAATCACGAGACCAAAATAGATATCCAAATCCTAATACAGTGTTTCAACAAGATAGGAACCAAGAACCTTTGAGGCAAAAAAAAAAAAAAATCAAATAATATACATATTAATAGTAATAATAATACAGGTCAATCTAGAGCAATAAACGCACAAATACATCAACCTCCAAATTTTAATTCAGTACCATCATTTCCAGACACATCAAATTTAAAGGTGTAAAATTCCAGACAAAGGGAAAACTAAACAGTCAAATCACGTGACAGTCCGTACGGGATGAAGATTACAAGTATAAACCGGACCACAGAACAATCGGCTTATTTAGATTATGTTAGGCAAAATTTAATATTACAGGATAACCCAAAAGAAGACTTGTTATTTGAAACAACCGATAAAAATAAGTTTAGTAAAGCAGTATCACCTGAAATTGAAGGGAAATTAGGTAACATTAAGGTAAAAATGTTATTAAATGCAGGGTCAGAGGTGACAGCAATATCGTCAGAATGTTTTGAAAAATTCACAAATAGCGATTTAAGTCTTTATTTTATTTATTTCTCCTTTGCAGTCCACAACAAGTGGTTGTGGATTCTAACTTTAAGGAGGTGGGTTTGTGCAAAATAGCTTATGCTTTTTTACATTTCTTAAGCCAATGAGGGTATATTATCCTTATTTTCTTCAATGCCTTTCCTATTTACAATACCTTCTTTGTGTTTCATATAAGGAAATTGCTCAATAAATGTTTCTAGGATATGAGTGTGAACATATCTGTAGGGAATTTGAGATTCCTTAAGTCATCAGACCTTTTATTGAGAGATGCTTTATGAAAAAGTAGATAATCATGTCAAGACTCCAGTTAGTGACCTGGTGGTCTAGGGGTAAGGTGTCAGACTTCTGTGGGGTGGGGGGTCTGGGGTTCAATCCTAGGTCCCGGCACAGATTTATCTGATTGTTAAACCCTCTTCACCTCTAACAAGACTTGTATTAATCACAACTTGTGAATGTGAGGAATGCCAGGCCTCCACCGTGGTTTGGATTTATTATTATTATTATTAAGACTCCATGTTGGCATGACACTTTGTTAATGTATTCATGCAAAGTTTACAGTGAAATTTCCGTTCTATCTTGTACGCAAAAGTCAGCAACATATTTAAAAGATCGAACGGTAAAACAAATAATGATCTAATTTTAATTTGTGATAAAATAACGTTACAATTTTATGTGTATTTTCATACTCATTAGTTCCTATTTAAAATACCATTCATTTAATAACAAAATATGTTAAAAAGTAAATAGGAAAGCATTTTGAGATACCTATTTATTTTGTATCTCACGTATAAAATATATATGTAGCCAACAATCGGTTTACCCTGAAAGGTGACATGAAATACTTTAATGGACTAGACTAGCCTGTAGCCGTATTTTATAAGCCAAACTGCTACATTATAGTCTATAATAATAAAAGGAAGTGTTTGTCTGTGTTTGTTTGTGTGCGATGATAGACAAATCTACGGCACGCGGAGATCTGACACTTTTAACATAGGTGGATGGATGGGGGTCCGATTGCACCTTGAAGCAGGATTTTAAATTTTCAATTATCTTTTTAATCAGGCTATTTTAAACAAATTTTTGAAGAAAATATTTTTTATCTGCTTTAGAATAACGTTTCAGAAGTATGGGCACGAGGGAGGGGGGGGGGGGGGGAGCTTAAATAATTCTTATACCACAGTGGGTCATGGGCAACGCCATGCGGGATCGCTAGTAATTTATAAAAGAAAGCTTGCTAACTTTTAAGTTAAATGGAGTGTAGGGTATATAATATGTTGAAAAATTGCTTCAATAAACCATACATATTTTAATCTATACTATATGATTAATTAAACTTTCGAACCAATTTAACTTTTATTAACAGACAGAAACTCCTTTCAAGGTCGAATGATAAGGCATGATTCACAAACTAACGGCCCGAAAGACATATCTGACCGGCCCGTTTGTCTGCAATATCTTTATTACTATCCGGCCTGCATCCATGTACTCACATAAAATAATATGATTCAACTTCAGTGTTTACTACGTAATTTTAAATAACAAAAACCCTTAGAACTATTTAAAACTATCCTATATTTTGGTTTTAACTTTAATTACTTGAGAGTGGGAATTTTAATTTACACCGGGAAAATACCAGTTTTTAAATTAATTCAAGTATATATTAATTATTTTAAATACATAGCATCAAACAGCTATTATAGGCCTGCATTGGTGGCCACGCGGTATGGTATCGAGCCTTCCTCTATCAAATAGTCATGTTTTGTCAGGGTCACAATTTCAAGGATTGTTTAAACGGTTCTATATAAGATATCACACATTTAAAACACACTTTATAATTAAAATTTAAACTATTCAACTGGTTAGAGCTTTCACCGACATTTTGGTGAAAACAATATTATAAATAATTGCAGCTGACAGCCAGTCCCTTAATAAAAAAAAAGAAAAAAAAGTCAATTGTGTTTCAAGTTTTCTTTGTGATGCACAGTAAGAATAAATAAACTTATTGGTGTGGCAGGATTATGGTACTTAAGACGAGTTGTTGGGGGCTAGAAGTATCCCGGCGGACCCCTTGTCACAGACGCTGATTGGCTGGATTTGGTCACGTGACCCCCTCCTCCTGCGCTCTGATTGGCTGTTGTTTTCCCCCTCCTGCTCTCTGATTGGCTGTTGGTTTTCCCCTCCGTCCTTCCTGACCTCATTTCCCCTCCCCCTACAGCCCCCTCGCCTACCAACCCTGGACATGTTGGTTCTTGATCATTAATTATTAATGATTGTTAATTAATTATTGCTAATTAATTATTTTTAATTAATTAATTGGTAGGATTGAGGTGTTGGAGTTTTTTATTCATTGATTAGGGCGCTGTAGTTTATTAGAACCTCGCGCCATGGCTGTTGGGGGTAGAATGAACATGGGTGCTTCTGTCACAAGGCTCTGTCCAACACGAACCTCTCCTGATGACCGTTCGTGGTAGAGTGTGATAAATGTTTCCCCTGCCTTTCACTTCCTCCCTCCTGTCTAAACCCTGTTGCCAGTATGGAGGGTCGACAAGTCAGGACAAGAATAGATCGTGACCTTGGCAACCTGGGTTTTCCCTGGCGCCAGTATGTCGGCCCAACAAGACGAGTTGAGACAAGAATAGATATTGAAGTCATTGACCCGGGCAATGGGTTTTCCCTGGCGCCAGGTTGGCGGGCAGACAAGACAAGTCGAGACAAGAATAGATCGTGACCCTGTTCTTCTCGTACCATGTGACGTCAAACGAGGGACGGGGTGGCTATAAAGAGGGGCACCCACTTGGTTGTCTATTTATAAGCGTTTGTAGAGCGGTTCAAGATGGACAAGTTACAGCAGCTGGTAAATATTGTCGACGCCGTGTGGACCGTAAAATTGTGTGATCTAATCGTAGATCAAAAGTACTCGGTGGATAAATTAAAAGCCGTCAATACAAAGTTCGGGAGACGCCTAATAGCCTACCTAGACGGCGAGTTTTGTGTATTTCTACCCTGCCGGTTTGGTACTCTTACAGATGAAGACGTGTGTGAGTTAAATAAAGAAAAACTGGTATTTACCTGCGCCGGAGTAAAACCCGGTTCACCTACCATTGTGAACTTTGAACGCGTTTAAGAGACGGTGCAGTTAACGACAACAACGGGCAGCGGAGCGGAGCTCTCAGATACGCTCACCATGCTTAGAACAGGCTATTACAATTTAATGTTTGTGGGTCATACGATTGAGGGGCGTGCCTATATGACTGCGGAGAATGTTCACAGTGTGGCGGTGAGTGATAGACATGTAATTTACAAAATAGAGGAGCGAGGCTGTATCGAGTTTTGCGACTCGACCTGTCACACGATAAGAGTGATGGAAGCACTACCCTACGAGAGAATCGAAGAGACATACATGTGTGATATGACGTGCGCCGTGTATAATTTCCGCAAAGGGGATGTTGTGGCTGTGTTGCCACGCCCTCCACCACCACCCTTCTACCACCCGCCGCCTCCGTCCTTCACTACGCCGCCGCCCCCAGAGTCACCCGAGTACCCACCACCAGGGTCGCCCGAGTACCCACCGCCAGAGTCGTCTACCTACCAGGCATCAGAGTCACCCGGGTACCCGCAACCAGAGTCGCCTACCTACCAGTCACCTGCGTGCCCGACACCACAGGAGGTAAAGTCCAAAGAACCCATAAATCTCGAGGATTTAACAATGTACAAAAATTATTCAAATGTTAAAATTATAGGTGAAACGCCCGACGACTACATACTTGGTCTGGGCCGTTTCGGTAACGTTTTCCTTCCAAAGTCAATCTATTATTTGGATTGTAAGCGATTTAAATCTAAAGCACGCTGTATGATATATCTCAGAGGACAAAGTGTGATGTTTAAAAGTGAATTAATAAACTAGACGTGCTCAAGTGTTTGTAGCACCCTGCCGGATTTATCGGAGCAACCGGTGACATTTTGAAAAAGGTGAGAGGAGAGTGAGTAGAACGAGAGAGTTTATTTTGCTGCATCTCAAATTGACATTATGCCATTTAAATGCTGCGGATCCTACGCAAAGCTCTCCAATCTTATTCGGCACAAATATCAAACACCTCCTAATGCTGCTCACCAGGATGCCTGTTGGGACGAGGAGATATTGTACAATGCGTCAGACCTGTGGAATACAACCGTGTCAAGTGCTTAAATGAACTTGTGAATAACAAAAGTTATAACGTTGTGCTAGCGGAAGAGAACCGAATGTTATTGTGCTCGAGTTTGTTGGAAGAGTAAGATTGCCAGATAAAAAACTGTGGAGACATTGTCAATATACGTTCTAGCCTCTCTCAGCGTGCCCTTTTGGAGGGTCGATATCTAGTGAGGCATTCTTGGAGATCAGAAGGTACGTGTTGAACATTTTATCATGTAGAAGGTTGATGTTGAATTTATTAGAAATGCTAATTGTTGTATAATGCTTGGAGCTACCTTGGACTACAATAGAGAAGTTAACTATTGTAGGATATTTGGAAGATACGTCGAGAATTCTCGGAGCGGGTAGTATGGCTTAGGCGATAGAACATGTAACATCAGGTTGGGTGGGGTATTAATTGTACAATACGAAGATTGTATTGTTACAGAAATACTTATATTTATATTTAAGATTTTTCAGCATACATTAAATTATATTTGAATTTATAAAATTTAAACTAAACCTAATTTTACCTAAGCCCAAATACAAAGTTAATTATTCAAACAAAGCAATTTAAAATTTGGTTAAAAATTCTTTGGTATCACTATTTTATGAACGATGCAACGAACAGTGCGACAATTTTTCAATTTACTAAGTCAAATAAGAAAAATACAAAGAAACTTTGAATAAATATTAAAAATTGAAAATTCTTTCTTTCCGTTTATTCATCAAGAAGACTGATCCTTAAAAATAAAAGCAATCAATTGTGAAAACATGTAAACAATATATCATAACTATTTCATTGTTATCCAAGTAGTTTTAAATCAATGTTTATACATCTATACAATTTATGCAACTTACACTCTACAAAATGTATTCATGTTTAATTTTAAGAATATCAAATGCCAAGTATGACGTTGCTCTTGCACAGTATGAAATTTGCTTATATCAAAATTCATTAAATTCTTGAAGATATAAGCAAATGGGTGTATTGTAATGATACTAATTTAGACCCCTTTTATATATTAAAAAATGTATGGATGAAGTGCATTTTTCTTTAAGTAATGTATGTAAAATATCCTTTCAATACTTCATCCATGGAAAATCATGCGCTTTTCAGAAATGATGTCAAAGGATTGCACCATTAAAACTTATTTTTTCTTTTAAAAATCAACTACGTAGTATCTACCAAATAGCTATCCTTCACAACATCTGTCGCCAGGACTCTTTCTGTTAGTTGGTTTAGACACTGGTGATGGTGACAAGGGGGTCCAAAGGGCAAGGGGTAGGTCATATATAAGCTGCTTATGCTTATGAACATACACAATGCCAATAACTGAAATCCATAGAGTACACAGAAAATGCTACAGAAATAATCTGTAGTTAAACGAAAATTGCATAATTTTATATAATATTGTAACAAGATTAGTGTTTAACAATGGGACCAGCATGCTCTCATTGTTTACCCTGGCTGCGCTCCTTGTTCTCTCTGTCTCCCTCCTTGTCTAGCAGGTAGGCAGCGACCTTCTCACTTGTCTGGGGGATTAGAGTGGCTGAGGGACTGCGGGGGGGGGGGGGGGGGAGACACGTATGGAGAGGTTTGGATCCTTTTTATTCTGGACTTAACTCTAGTAATGGAGGATTCCAGACCCTTAGATGTCACCACCCCTATATAAACACGCTCAGCGATAGCCGTGGGTATTCAGTTCTTGGTTCTCGACTAATGAGTCCGGGAGTCCCCAGTGCGAGTGTGTGGACCGGTGTGTACATTGTGTGAGCCGGGAGTGGACCAGCGAGTCCTGCGTTTGTGTATAGCGGGTCACCGCCGTGTATCGTGCGTGAGACAAGTGACATTAGTTGTTATTGTGAACTACTGTGTTAATGAACATTTTTGTGACGGTTTTTAAATATTTGAGTAGTTATTAGGTGTTTCATAGTTGTAATTAAATTGAATAAACAAATTAACAACTCTGTGTGCTCTATTAGTTTAATTTAGCTGCAGACTTGATTAAGGCTATTTTTATTTTACTTAATTACTTGTTTAGTTATAATTAATTTAGATATACAGTTAATCAGAGTGTGTATGTAAGTGGTAATTTTAATAATCAAAACCTTGAATATTCCGTGGGCATTTTCATTCTTGTTTGGTCAGCAGCCTACCCTGATATCTCTAAAAGAACTCGTGGTTCACACTTTCACGTGTGAACGGCCTGTGACCCTCTCAGGTCACGTGTGCCCCACGTTACAATATCTTCATACCGAAGATAAAATCACTTTAATAAATCGTGTTCAACATTAAAGGTCTTATTTATTAAATTAAAATATCATATACTAATTCCGTATAGTAATAATTGGCGCTCGATCACGGGGCAGTTATCAGCTAACATAACGATATCACTTCAATCGGTGCACATCGCTGACCTGTAACGTTTTAATTGGCGCCCAACGTGAACAAATTAATTTAATAACTTTATAGGTTTGAACATTCCAAAACAGAGTAGAGAAAATGTAAAGGCGTTTCTTTCGAATTAAAAAAAAATCACTCCTTGGTATATAAAATAGTTGAATTTTTTTTATTAAAATTTAAAATTTAAATTGAGTCTCGATAAATGGTCATGGCTGTAAATTTCCAAAACTAAATTTGTGCGATAGTAAATTTAAACATGTCGAGATAGTAAAAGGAACACCTCAAAGCAAAACATTTTTAAAATTTGAAAATGGGCGGGATGGTGGGTGGTAAAATGAGAAATAATAAGAAATTTCAGAATTTATAGAACACTTCAGATCTTTTGATAAGATAAAAAATAGAAATTTTGCCGATATCTAGAAAATTAATTATAAGGTTTTTTTAAAGTCAATGTTTGTATTGAATTTAAGCTATAAATTAAACTAAACTAAAATAATTAACTTTTCTAAGTGTGTTAGAAGATTTCAACTCTTTCAAGCATTTAAGACAACCGCCCCAAATGATCAAAGCTAAAAAAAAATAGTGAAATAGAAACAAAAACTTATTGGTGTGAAATGAAATTGAAATTGTCAATGTAATTAAATATACTTTAATAAATAGCCCAATGAAGTTTGAGTAAATGAATTTTCAAAATTGAAAACTGAAAAATGTAAGAGCTCGAAATTGATACTTTTCATTATGGTTAAAAATTGAAATTTTGCAGGTACGTAAAATAACCATATCAGATTACCAAATACATCTTAAAATTATAAAATTAGAATTTTGGAACCAAATGGGGTTAGGGGAAGAGAGTAAAAGTATCTTTTAAATCCCTCCTAAGTTATTAGAAAATTTACCTTTCATCGTGGAAGGAAATGTTAACTCTGGGTTTCAAGACACGGATGGAAGAGGACGAGAGAGGTAGCC
The DNA here is from genome assembly GCA_039000515.1 of Timema cristinae. NCBI lineage: Eukaryota > Metazoa > Arthropoda > Insecta > Phasmatodea > Timematidae > Timema > Timema cristinae. Next base: position 9,252,864 of record JBCFYV010000003.1, read on the forward strand.
TCTAAATTTCTAATCTAATAGATAAAACGTATGCTTAGGCAAACATTGCGATCGTTTGTGTACTCAGTTTGGGTGTTGGTTAAGATTGAATAATAGCCTAGGGATATCCATAGTTCAAGATTCACAAGGAGAAACTTTTAAAATGTTGCTGACCAGATGTTGAATGTCATAATTTGAAATGGTTTTGATGCGGTCTACCTGTGTAAAGAAAGGGTCAAAATATCTTAGGATAGTTCTATCTAATCCACCTCATTACACCCTATCTCTACCTTGAGCTAGTTCTGTCCAGTCCACCTCATTAAACCCTCTCTCTTTTAGGACCATTCTAATGTTATCCTCCCATCCGTGTCTAGGTCTTTCTAATGGTCTTTTCCCATTGGGTTTGCCAATCAGTACCCGGACAAGGCTCTAGATTCTCCCATTCGCACTGCATGTTCTGCCCACCATAATATATGTCCTAGGAGACTTGATTATTCTAACAACGTCTTGTGATGATTACAGGATATGTTGCTAATCATTATGTAACCTCCACTACTCAGTTGCCTCAGCCCTTTTTGGACCCAATAGTGTCCTAAGCACTTTGTTTTCGAACACTTCTAAGAATTCTATTTCTAGTATTTTCCCCCTCGCGTTCGAAAAATTGAATAAAATTATGATTTATTTAATGGATCAATCTACTTTTAAATCATGCACTTAGAAATTAATTGTTTTTGTTATTATTGCTGCTATGAAATATTACTACACTATCTGCTCAGGGTGATAGATACAAGAATAAACAATACATTAATTGCACACTTTAATTTATGATTAATATTATGGGTAAAAGTAATTTATTTTTGTTTTGATCTGATAACCTCGAATAGTATGTATAATTTAAATGTGATGTGATTTTTGAAAATAGAGAAGCCTAACGTTTGGACCTTTTTTTTTTTTTTTTTTAAGAATTAACGTCTTAGTATGCCAAGATTTGATTAGTCTACCTACACTTGGGAGAAAGGGTGTCTCCAGATTGAGAACGGGACACAGTTCGTCTAGATTGCGAACACACCTAAATATCCAGATTGCGAACAAGTAAAGAGAAACTCACGGGAATTCTTGCTGAGGATGTGACACGGGTGAAGAGCTACTGACGCTACTCGTTCGCCACCGGGGATTTCCCCTTAACCTATGTGCCTGGCACACGTGGGTCAAATTAGTGGGGGTGAGATTGGGGGCGGGATGGGACCAACGTGTTCGCAATTATGACGACAGTTCATATGGTAAAAGTGATAGTATTTTTATTGTTAATATATTTTGATTCCGTTGATATTTTCAAGTTTTCAGCCCATTTATATAGATAGAGTGGTTAACATTACCGCCCCACTCAGTTCTAGGTATTTAGCCTTTCACCTGACGAAACATTTTAATTCACTGGCACGGGCGTAATTTGGCAGCACTAAAGCTTAATTTTGGACACGCACGAGTACAAATTGAGATCAATCGAATGTCATAAATAAGCTTTAATTTCGAAAATAGGGTGGGCCGACTCGTAAATCAAGCTGGCTAACCACATTAAAACATTGCCATGCTCTTAATTTGATCGCACAACAGATGAATCTTGGACTCCCCTGAGCACCAAAGGAATACCAATGGACTGAATGAATAAATCTTGATTCTGAAACAGTTGGGTGCCGATTTAATCAGCCCACCACATTACAATCGATATAATTCGGGTAGTTTAGCGGTACAAATTCTGAATTTTGTGAGCATATGAGCACAAGCGTAGCATAATAGATGCATATATTTGAATTTATTTTGAATATATAGTTGAGACAACTGATGTATGTATAAGAGCAGTATTGGGAAAGCTATTAGTGGACGAAATAATTTTCTAAAGTGGAAGAAAGTTCGGTCAAAACAAAACAAAACACATCCTAGTTCCTAGGCAAGCACAGTTATCAACTTTCTCATTTGGACACTACTTCACTCTAAGAGTATGTGTGGACACGGGACTAAACGTCAAGCTTGTCTAATCTTGTTTCAGGGTAATGAAGAGGTGCTCAAATTTCGGCCGGGTGTATGGAATGTATTTGTCCCAATTATTTCCCATTCTATTTTCACGCAAATACGGCTACATTTTCTCTCAATTGTATTTTCATCATACTGCCTGCGTATTGAACATAAACATAATCTGGAAGGGGAAAAAGCTCTTGGATTTGAAGGGAGGTTGTTACATGCCATTTAATTTCTTTGAATTTGTGCTTTAAATTTAATTTTGATATATTTTGTATTTTTTCTTTGCAGATGTTGCAGAGCATTTTGCATGTTTTGTATACAAAGGAGACCATTTACAAGACGATGGATCAATCAATATAAAAGAGTTGCGAAACATTTTCAACACGCAATACCAACCAATATATCACTATAATAACGTGGGAATAGGAATCGTGGCTTACTACTTCGCTACAAACTCCTACACCGGTTAAAGAAGCGGCAGATTGAAGATGGCGTGGTCAAGTTCAATATGGAAATGGTCCGAACAGCTTCCTCGACGGTTACCTACAAGGACAATGGTGAGTTCCGAACTTTCCGTATTGCACGAATAAACTCATTTCCACATTAAATTGTGTGAAAAGGGCTAAAAACTTAAACTGAGAAGATTTTCCGAGCCGTTGTGGAGTGATACGAACCTAAGCATTACGCCACGGTGGTCCAACTTTTTTCCCTCCCGAAGGCCAAATCTGATTTTCAGTTTTCACCCTGGGCCGAAGATTATTTAGTTATCCCATCAACTTAAAATAGGCCTACACACCATACTTATCTATCAATTATTATTTAAAAAACCTTATTTATAAATAATTGTATTTTTGGTTGATATAATCTTTCAAATTTTGCTGAGTTTTTTTTATTAATTTCCCGAGAATGTATTTTAAAATATGCACGCACAGACACTTTTACCAAACACATTATTAGAGATCAAATTCATTCCCATAGCGAAATGCAATCATGGCTATTTTTATTTAGATCATTAGCTGTTTCACATCTGCCACCCATAGCTTCCCTTTAATTTTCCTCAAGGATATTGTGAGGGCCACATTTTGACACTGCAATATGCAATATTTCTTAGTCTTTACTTTTGATAATACCGAGGAGGATGGTACAGCTACAGTCCAATTATCATAAGGAAGATCCTTTGGGAAGATACGTATTATTTTACGGACAACATTATTAACATATTAATACATTATTATGTACATATTTCATTAAATATTGATAGTACTGTATATATTTTGAAAAGCGACAGTTGCAACTTGCAAGTCAGATGACTTTATGAATGTATGAAAACTGTTTTATTAATCTTTATATCTGGTGAAAAGGTTCTTTCCTATTAATCAGACTGTATTTAAAGTAACCTCATGCCCTGCACCTCGGGCATATATTCAGAGGTTACGCCTTATATGTAGTTCACACAAACGTTGATAGCGTACGTTATTTATTACCTTAGCTTGGTCACACACAATGTTAATATACAGTGAAACTCAAACAAAGGAAATTGTGGGTGCACCCCATAAACAATAAAACATCGTTTGGTCAAATTGAAAATACCGAGGGGACCACATTTCAGTAAATTCAACATTGTCACCCTCTTAAGTTAATATATATATATAATATTTTTTATATAAAAAAAATTGAGAATCTAAACAGTAAAAAGAAGCAGCTCTGGTCCTGAAAACTAAATTTAACATCTGGAGGGCTCGTTAGTTATTTTTGTACGTTCCGATCATCCTTTGATGAATTTGTTTGTCAAAATATCCTTTCTACAAAATAGCTTCAATAATGTCCTACATTTTTTCTCAAAATAATTAGTAAACAGAAGTCAAATTGACAATGTCTGAATAACGCGTTAGAACATCCGCCTCCCTGTTCAAAGCACATTTCAAGCGTCTCTCATCAGTCAAAATGTTCGTTATGCGGACATTTCACGACACTATGAACTCAAAGTTGAAGGCTATGAAGAAAAAAATATCATCTCGTGGAGTGGAGCCTAAATTCTGTAAACTGCTAGGGAAGTAGTAAAAGCTGTTTAGGTGGAAGTCCTTGAGTGTCAATCATTCCCTAAATGCCCCCCTTTGTCCGAGTGAAGTGAAGAAGGTAGCCAGCCAGTTATTTATGAGTCTTTTCTCCCCCAAGTAAAGGAAGAAAAGACAGAGATAGCTTGATCTCAGTTGCAGATAAGCTTCTTGAGTTCAATGTTCAAAACATTCTGGATGCTAATAGTTGAAATGTTGCATTTTATTATTTTTTGTGGGTACCTAACACATTTAACAAAATTTTACTTTCATTATAATTTTTTACTTTACGGTTTTAACTATCGAACACATTTTACAAGAATTGCTGATAAATGAAAATACTTTTAGTTATTAATGCCCGCATGGTTTAAGGCGTCACTCTCGCAATATAGTAGACTGCCAACGCGGTGAGGTCAGGTCTTGATTCCGGTCAGGTGTACTGGGAGTGGTTTATTTCAGACGATGTTCTTTTTTCATTTATGTTACTTTATTAGTAAGGATATCGCTTTTTCTCTTCAATGCACTAGAATGGCTTTCAATTTGTTTTAAAGAGATGTGACCCCATTCATATAAATAAGCATTTGTGGACATGTTTCAAGCTCATTTAGTCTGGTTTTCTGGTGCTGGGAAGGCTGGGGTTCGAATAACAGTTGGGTAATTGAGGTTTTTTTTTTACATGGTTCCCCACTCTTCTTCCACGCAAATGCGGGAAAATTTCCAAAAAAATTATAACTTACTCTTTCCTAATCATGAATTGTTGTAAAACGCGGTGGTTTTTGACTTTATTATAAATAAAAACCGTATTGTGATTAAATGATTATGAACATTTTTGGCTTCGAGATTATGCTGAATCCATGTTTTATGTGATTCCAAAACCCAAAAAAGTGTATTCTACAATTCGGTCTGTCTGTCCACCCTAAGGGATAAAGGGAGCTGAAATGGTTCAATGGATTTTATTCAATTTTTTATTTTGTCTTTAGCCTCAAAATTTGGGATGGTTTACAGATTAATAATTTAAAAAACTTGAAACATTTCAAAAATAGGATCCAAAGATTGTGTTTAAAAAGGATATCTGAATTGTTTGAAATTACAAATAACACTGCACTCTTAAAAATGACACCTGATTTGGTTTAAAATGAGAATCAGCGTAGTTTTTTGCGTGATAAGTAATTCAATTTGAATGCTTTTTTTTAAAAAAAGTAAGCATTTAAAGATAGGGCTTAGTTTGCTGAGAAATTAATTTTCAAAATTTAATGGTTTTTCAAAATGATCTTACTGATTATTTTAATTGGTATATTTTATACTATAGATAATAATGTATGTTGATTTTTCTAAAATAAATTAACTTAAAGCTCGTTTACTTATGACACATTTTGAAAATTTTACATTTTTATAAAATGGCCTTAAATATTTAGTTCAAAATAGCTATAATGGAATGAATAAACACACATCGTCTTTATATTGGTATTGTTTTACATAATAAATAAGATCTAGATATTTTTTAACATAATTAATTTTAGGATCGTTCATTCAACACATTTACAGTAGCATATACATATATGTGCTATTAGGTTTAAATTGTCAACATAACTACTGAATATAATGTTTTATTGTTTTTAGGGATCATATAAAATTGAATTTTATTATAAATAGTTGGCCACATATAAAAATATATTATGTACTTTTTACTAGAGTATGTACAATATTAATACTGTATGAATAAAAATTGTACTGGTTCGAGGAACAAAATAATAAGAAAATACTTTATCAATAAGATTTTTTTCGAATAAATTAAACAAAACGCTTGGCTCTTCACTAGATATTAAAATAAAATAATATCTGTTTTTAATAATTTCTAAAGGAATTTGATGTTTAGCTTTTATTTATTTATACTTTATTCATAGAAAAGATTCTTTCAATTCATTTATTTTGTATTAGTGAACTTATCTAAACTTACATATCTAAACTAACATACACCTCATAGGCCAAACCTAAATACACTTTGAATGACTTCAACCAAATAGATTAAAACTTTGGTAGTCCTAAATTCCGGATAATCTTATCAGGGGGACATTTATTGGGATTCCTTTCCTCCTTTCTTGAGTTAGCCACAAAAAAGTGCCCCATTAAGCTTGGCGAACAATTACTCTTTCAATGTTCGACGACTATTCAGAGATTCAATCAATGTTGAGGAACAAAACAATTATATTTTAGAATGATTTTTTCCGTCACTGTAGCTTTTTCAACTACAAACTTCTTGGTTAGTTTAGTCACACTTTTACAATTACCAAGACTTTTTAAAAACTCAACTTTTTTCCATAGGTGGGTCCACAAAAGGGCCCAGATAGACCCCCCCCTCCTTTTGTTACTTAAAATATGATGTTCAATGAGGCAGAACACACACACACACACACAACATGTAAGAAATAATTACTTAGAGTGATAAGGATGCATATAATTCTTATTAAATTTAAAAATAGCTATAAATAACTTCTACAGGCTTCTGATTTGATCATTCCTAATAAAATATAAAGATATGGAATTTAAAAAAAATCTGGGAGTGGACTACTCTAAATAGCTTCCATAAATAAAAGCTAAATGGAAAAATATTCTTATGAAAATACTCAGGGTCAGTGGCGGTGGAAGCTAGGGTAAGAGGGGCACTGCCCATGGGGCGAATTAGCCCCCTGGAAAGAATTTACTCTCTTCTAGATACATTTAAAACACCCTGACAGTATTTGATATTAAGCTAAAAGATTGCCGAAATAAAACTCCAAATGATGTCTAGCTTCATTAAATTTTCAAAAATTAACAGTAGAAGACCAATCCAAATAACTTCTAGAATCGTGTAACTGTAAGAAAAAAAATCAGTTAAGGAGCATTCTAAATAGCTTCTAGGATCATCTAAATAAATAAATAAATCTAGGTAAGGGCCACTCCAGATAAGTTTTGCAGTGTTACCCGCCTCGGTGGCGTAGTTGGCTAACGCGCGTGTCGTGTTGAGCTCGACTGCTGAGGACGGAGAGATCGAGGTTCGAACCTCGGTCGGGTGAACTGGGGGCGGTTTTTCCTAAATGGTTTTCTACTCTCCCTCCACGAAATGCGGGTTCACTTCCTCTAATTCAACCTTCCCAATTCCTAATCCATTAGTGTAATTAGTACTTAAATCGTAAAAACCCGAACGGGTAGTAAGACGCGGTGCTAAAATTGTTATTGTTATTGTTGTTTACAGTGTTGTAATTTTTAAGAATTTTCTTGCGATAAGCACTACTAATAGTTTTTGAAAGCATTTAATTTAAAAAATTGGCCAGTAGAAGATAACTTCAAACATATTTTAGAGGCATCTACTTAAAAAAATCCAGAAGAGGGCCATTACAAAAGCTTCTAAGCAGATCCAATTTTCAACATATTGCCGAGCGAAGACCACTTCAAATATATTTTAAAGGCCTATCATTTTTAAGAAAAATTTAAGTGAGGGGTAATCTAAATAACATCTAGAAACAACCAAATTTAAAAAGATTTCAGGGGGAAGACCTCTTCAAATAGCTTTTAGGCAATTTAAAATTAAAAAAAAACTCTGGGTGGGGATTTTTTAAATTAGCTTCTAGACTCTAGATGCATCAAAATTTTAAAAAATTTCGGAAGGAGAAATACTTATAGCTTCCAGGAGAATCAAAATAAAAAAAAACTGGAAAAAAGGACTACTCTATGGAGCTTTTAAAAAAGTATGATTCCCGAAAATGTAGATAAGGACCACTACAAATTAGTAATAGTGAAAGCAGGGAGTGGGGTGTACGGGAAGTTATTGCCTCTTACGGAATAAATTAGATGTATTTCACACCTTCTGATATTCTCGAAATTGAAGCTGAAAAACTTGCATCAAACTACAAATAGCTTCAAAGGGTTTTCAATTATTTTTTTAAAATGTGCCAGGTAGAAGTTCTCTAAATAGTTTCTAAGGTATCGAATTTAGAAAATTTTCTGGGATGGGTGCAAAAAGATTATAGATGCAAATATATTAATTTTAATCAGGCAATAACAAATACAAATAGCTTCTAAAAGTATCAAATTTTAAAAAAAAATGTCAAAGTGAGTATAATTTCAAATAGCATCTAAATATATAGAGTATTAAAAAAAACTGCTGGAGAAAACTACTTTAAAATCTTCTAGATGCATCTAGTTTTTGAAAAAACATAAGGTCAAGATCACACTCTAAATAATTGTTTCAAGGAGCATTCAAATTTCAAATATTTTTAGGGGAGGACAACTTTAAATAGATTTTAAAGGAATCCGATTTAAAAAAAAAATTCAATATGAAAACGATTCAAAATAGCTTTTAAAGTAATCTAATTTTCAAAAGTTTTTTGAAGGGAGAACACTCCAAATAGCCTATAGAAACATTCAAATTTCAAAAAAATTCTGGAGAAGACTACTAATAAAAACAATTCCATATTAAAAAATTGTTATTCGGAACCCTCCTAATAGCTTTTAGGTACATTCAATTTTCAAATATTTATCGGGGAAGGGTGGGAAGTCAAGCCCCCCTTACCCCCCAAAAATGTTTTTGATTGTCCCCACCCCCTACACAAATAAGGTTCCTTCACCACTGCTCAGGATCATCAAAAAATTTTAACATTCTCACTTGAATCTCTAGACTGTTATGAACATTTAAAAAGCACTGCATTTGATGATACTTTCTTCATTGAAACTTAGAGTAAACTTAAGACATTTAAGGAAATAATTAAAAATCCTATCAGTTAAACAAAGATCTATTTCGATGCTAAGACAGCTAGGAAAACAAATACTTTTCACAAATAAAGGAAAATGAAATTCGTGTGTGTCAATTTTCTTATCAAGGTATTGTCGAACAATATAAAAAAGGTACAATCGAAGATAATATGTTTAAATTTGACATTATAAAACTGAAATCAGCTATGTCAAAGTTTTATTCTTTGTTTTAAGGAATTAGAAGGATAAATAAGGGCTTAAATACATGCGTATTTTAATACGCTTTCTAACATCCTTTCACTTTCAGGACTGGTTTCAGTTCATTTGTCTGGAAGATGGATTTTCACAATTTATCAAGGTTACCAAAGGCTTTAGCGTGACTCCTATACAAGTACCGCTTGTGAATGAACTTTTTGTAAACTTATTCAGGCCAAGAATAAACTACAATTATTCAGGACCACCTGGATAAATTGATGCTTCGATATATTTTACAATTTGAATGTCGATTTTAATGATCGAAAAACTGAAATCTTTATGTAAAAAGGTGTAATAATTCAAAATGGTAAAAAGTTAATCTAATCAAAAAGGGTAAGTAAAAGGTTAAAGTATAAAAAGGAATAAAAGAATTAAAAGGGCTATAAGGGGATTTAAAAAAAAATCTTTAAAGGTAAATAGGACAAAAAGGGTAAAAAAGGTAAAAAGTAAATAATATCAAATAGGATAAAAAAGCTAAAGACGTAAAGAGAGGCAATACAGGGAAAAGGGCAAATGCTCAAAAAGGGTGCAAAGCACAAAAAGGGCAAAATTGCTAAATAAAAAGGTAGATAAGACAAGAGGGGTAAAGGGCAAAAGTACCAAAAGGCGAAAAGGATCAGAAGGGCGAAAAGAGAAAAAGGAAAAATGTCCCGAAAGGGCAAAAAATGTTAAATAAGGGAAAAGAACAAAAGGGTTAAAAGAGCCAATAACAAAAAGTGTAAAAATGCGAAAAGGTTTCAAGTGTTAAAATGTAGAAAGGACTTAAGGGCAAAAATCACATTTAGTGCAAAAAACGGAAACGGAAGGAAAAGGTAAGGGGGATAAAAGGGGTATAACATTCTTATATTTTTGATTATATCTACTTTTTACCCTTTATACTTTTTCTGCCCTTTTTGTACGTTTTAAAAATTATAATATTTCTTGACGTTGACGTTATTGATAACGTTAGTAAAGTTGGAAGGGATCAACTTTTTCACTTGCTTGTTAGTAGCTTGCTTGTCTGTTACACGGTGCAAGCTGTGCGCGCACAGCCAAATTAGTGTACTTGCATTAGTAAACTAATACCGTGTCGACGGGCCTTTAGTAGTCTCGCCGGTATATTAGTTGTCATATCTTGGCATTAACTTCAACCAGTTTAAACTACAGTTTTACCACAAGGGCTGCGCTGCAGTCTACTGTGGAGTCCTCTACTGGATGTGCATAAATTCACCTCATGCAAAGGACCAAGGAGTGACTGACTCTTAGATAAAACAAACTTTGTCGTCTGCTTGATTGTGAGGGGACATATCTAACGGTTTCTTTCAATGTTTTTATACGAAAATATGTATCTGGTGCATAAAATTCTTATTATTTGAGAAAAGTGAAGTATTATTTCACACTTGGCTGAATACACATTTACATTCAAGGCTATACAATTGAGTTTCACAGGTAGTAGTGTACACATTCTAGTATAATCTTTGATATATTAATACCAGAAAAATTCTTTCTTGCATAGTGGTGTACAGAACACAGCTAAAACATTTCAGCTGATGTCCATCCAGTTATATTATATATATCAATGGATCATGTATACTGATCTGGTTTGTTCACAAAAGTGTTCTCCATGGAAAATTATAAGATGGCTATGACCTACACAAACAAAATTGTTTTCACTTTGTTTTATAGTGACAATGTCCTTTCCTACTCTGCGTTTATTTTTTCTATATTAATTTTGTGTAAGGAAAATATCAATTAAATATATTTTTTAAATGTTGATGAATTTGCAAAAATTATTTTCAGAGATTTTTGCTGGTATGTATAATTCTTTAATAAGTTTTAAACAATTAATGAAAAAGTAGGTTAGCGAAACTCATATTCCTCTTTTATAGCAAATAAGTGGATCCATTGGCAATTTAAGTTTAGTAACTTAATAGTGGCTTTATCTATTTAATTATCTCTCTTCACATTTAAATATGATTGAAAAATGATACCAATGAATACCAATATAACAACCATAATACCAAATACTATATGTTTATTAAAATGTTTTATCTCACTTTTACCAGCGATTAAAAAAAACAACTAATACATCATCCAATGTAGCGGAACGTAATTTGCCCAAGAGGGGGGGGGGGGGGCAGGGGGCAAGCGAAAAAAGTTAATATAGGGACTTGCCTTGCAACCCCCTCCCCCCAGCCCCGCGCAACCCTAGTATCATTTTTGTAAAATGGATATCCCTAAAAACTATTTGAAGTGATCATCTAAATATATATATATATTGAATTTTACAGCAAAATAAAATCATAATATACACTAAAATTATATATTTCTATTGGTGTTGCCTAAAGCTCAACAATAATTTTAGACACTTGAATAAAACCTTGTGCTAAGAAAAAAATTATTTAATTTAATTTTACAAGCATAATTTTAATATTACTCTAGTTAGCGATCTTGTACAATTTAAAAATGGGAATAATAGAAACATGTTGTGTCAAATATTTATTTACATGGTCACAAATATATTTTAAATAATAATACATAAAGCTAGACCTAACTATGATGTGCATAGAATATCTCAAATTAAGTTTCTTTTGTTCTAAAATTTAACATTTGGGATGTATCGGTATGAATGCATTATAATTCATACAAAATAAGTTTGTCCAATGAATACATGTTTTATTTTAATCACTTTCCAAATACATTCACACGATATGTGTTAGCTTCGACAAACTCGTCACACAACGCATCAATATCAAGATTGTCAACTCGTTGTTTGTCGACATGCAAAATGGCCAAGTGATTTAACCATACGTGATCCATGGTGCTACGTAGGTATGTCTTGAGTAGCTTTAAGGCAGAGAAGGTTCTTTCAGAGTTTGCTGTTGATGATAGGACTACTAAAATCAACTTCAAAAGCTCCCAAGTTATTGGAAATAATCGCCTTGTACTCTCAGGCATCGCAATGTAAATTTAAACTAGGTCTTTTAAACACTTAAGCTCCTTGTTTATGCTCTAGTTTCCTTGGTTCGTGACAGGCGGATAGGTATAAGATCATATTTTCCTTTTGTTGGGCCGCTTCCATCTCACTCCACAGTGAATCAAACATCTCTTCAGATCTGATACTCCTTGAATATTTTACAGTTGAGATAGCTGCTTCCATTCCTCCATTAACTGTTTGCTTAGGGCTCTCTAAGATTAAGCCAAGCTTTTCTGTGTAGCCAAAAACTTTTTTTTACTCTCGAAACTTCACACTTTAAAAACTGATCTTAAAGACCTCCTGCAGTGCTCTACACATTTTCTTCGCTTGATACACTGTACTGTTCTAGCGCTCGAAATACAGCTGGATATGTTTAATGACATTGACAATAGATGAGTATCGAACGCTACACCGCTCCGTGCAGAGTGCTTTTGGAGCAGTGTTGAACAATAAATTTGTGATGCGTAGAAAATATGATTTTCTTTTACTTGTGCTCATAACTATGGCCACATCATGTTCCATTTCAAACAGTCCTTCATAAGAGGGATCACACGGCAGTCTTTCAGTGCTCAATTAAAAAATGATTAGTGCAATGCATATACATTGCTAACGGGCTGTTTTTATTATTTTAGCTTGGACATTTAGTAACTCCTCACATATTTGAATAACCAGCATAGCATTGACCACAAATATTCTCCAGGGAGAGGTGAAATCATGTCAAGGTATCCATGATCAGACTTGTTAGGACAAAACTTCTGGTTGAAAATATGGAACTAAGAGAGTACTTTTTAGTTTTTTATGAGATAAATTCATTTACAATTATTACAGAGATTGAAACTTGTTCCTTCTTGGAAATGTTTGTAGTCTGATCTACATTCAAACTAAAATGCCTAACGTTCCGTATTTTATTCAATATTTCTCTTAGGACAGCGTTTGCCATCATTTTTATAATTTCGGATGTCATGTGTAGTGAAGTCCTTCGAACAAAAACTAAACTGTTTGAGTTCAGGAATGTCACCAGTGCGCAGAGCAAGCAACGCCTTAGAGTTTCCATCACTGTTATTGTGACCTCTTATTGGAATGCCTTGTCTTCCAAGATATCTAAGAGACGTCACTTATGCATGCACTGCGTTTTGGACTACAATTGGCTGATTTTCCTTTACTTTATACATTTGTTTGGCCACTGAATCACGTTTTTTTTTTCTACAGCCTCACTATTCTTTGCATGTACTTTAAATTTATTTTCAACTTTTTTCCATTTCTTGTAACCTTTACTAATGAACGTGGTTTCAAGTTTTGATCTGTAGCCAAAGAGATTTTCATTCTTTGATTTCATACACTCGAAGTACAATATGCCAACTTCTTCACTTTGAAAGTGAAGCCAAGGAAATTAAGAATAACAGCGTTGAAGAAATTTATAGTCACGACATTTGATTTTCTTATCAACTTTTGCGTTTTAAGTGTAATTTGTCACAGGGAAAGATTGGAGCTGGATTAGACCGCAAATATTGTTACTTCCATCAAACTCCAAAGCTACATCCTCTCTTTTTGAGTGACTGGGACCAGCAACTTCATTCTTATCTTCCTCACTTCCTAGATTAAAAAGAGGAAAAATATTATTTTTTAACAATATTTAACAATGGGATTACACTGTCATTTTTAATAAGAAATTTGCTATTTAATTTTGATTTATGATCTTTTTTGTAAAAATATATTTATAATTTGAATAACTTAAAATATATAGATTTCCGGGGGGAGGGTGGGCCCCCCAGACTCTCTCCCCCAGCTATGTCCCTGAGGCCTAATGTAATTTTATTAATGATCGTTCATAGTGTCACAAAAGTTTGTTAAACTCATAAAATAATATCATACGCTTATATTTAACTTGATTTAATTAAAAATTTAAATCATATTTAACGTTTTTTAAATATAGCATTGATTTCCCATTTTGTATTGTGGTATTGTGACTCAAGTGTAATCCTATTACTTTGTAATATATCGAATGACCCGCTTCGGTGGCTGAATGATGTGGTGATTTTTTTTCTGGCGTGCCATTATCTGAGATAATCTTTGGCGTGCCACTACACCCAAAAATCTTTAACCTAAACTTATCTTCGTACCACCACCATTTTTCGAAAAATTGGTAGTGTGATATATATTTTTAAATTCCTGATTGGTATAGGAATTTTGTACTTATTTGTTTTTCCTATTTATAATGATAAATACATATTTTAAGACTGAGTATAGTACAGTACATAGAAGTCTGTATGCCACCAAATAGCAACTAAGGAATGTGAATGGGGTGGCCCGTCGCAGTGTGAGGGGGTGTAGAGTATGTAGTGAAAGGGGCAGAGAAAGGCCGCTTGAGTGTTGGGAAACAATACACACAGACGGCCAACTTAATAGCTAAAATTCTTGCAATTTATGAACTTGGATGATTTATTTATTTTATTTGACATTGTTATAATTTACTATATTAAAAAAAATGTACGGTGACTTGGGCGTGCCACGATTTGGTCACCTTTGTTCTAAGAGGTCACTATCCAATATACCGAACTGCCAACGATGGGGAAATCAGAGTTAGAATCCCGGTAAGATGTACTGAGTGGTGTTTTCCTTAAATGGTTTTCTAATCTTCCTCCACGCAAATGCGGGTACACTTCCTCTAAATGGAACCTAACTCATCAGACAAAGCCCATCAGCGTAATGAGTTTATACGCATATAACCCAGAAAGGCATTAAAACGTGGCGACAAAAAAAAATCAAATAATAAAGTTCCTATTTTAAAAATCAAGTACACCTACCTGGTATTGTATAACATTCTTGAACGATGTTAGTGGCCTTCATTACTGTTGGATAAGACATCGCTTAGGAGATCATGATCGGTAATGACGCGAGACTCTTTCACTTGATCAAAATAATAGAACAAGAATTTCGCGTTGTTTTTAATAAGGCTTCACCAATCATAAGCTGTTAGGTTAGAATCTTGGTTCACGTGTTTAGTAAGCACAGGCCCGGGCTCTAACTATATATAAAGTTAGAACGTTTAATTCCCACATTTATATAAATTGACAAGCTATTTGTAGAGTTATATTTATATAAGAACAAATTATCAATGTGAGTACAATAAATTAAATTTTGTTAACTTTGTACCCAAATATTGCCCCCATTTTGGCAGACACAGAAATTAGTACTTGCAAGACATCTTAGCTTCTGCGCCCACGTGACGCCATCTGTTTCCTCGCACTCGTTTAGCCGCCATTATTTAATTTTGAGCGTTCTCACCACCCAAAAGGTTGTAGCGCTATCAGGAGGGCTTACGCGCATGCGCGCACCAGTAGAAACAGTACCTTTATAAGGGAATGCGGTGCACTGCATTTCGTATGCGATCATTGAGCTTAGTAAACGGTTGAGGTATCTCCACAAGAAGTTTGGGTTGGTCAAATTCGGCGATCACGCTGGCCAGTGAATCTCCCCAAATCTAGATCTCAGTCGACCGGGAAACACACCTCGCAAGACTGCCATGGACTGGCGGACAGTATGTGCTGTTGCCACATCTGGTTGAAACCATAGCTGTGGCCCAGGTTTCGGGTGGCCAGCTCTAGAAGGAAGAACTCGTTCAAAAGCTGGACGCAGCGATCGCTGTTAACGGTACCAGCACGACCCCGAGCGTCCTCAAAGAAATATGGACCGATGATTCCAAACGATGCAACGCCGCACCACACTGTCAAACGTTCACTTTGGAGTGGAATAACCGATCCCCATTATCGGAAGTTCTGCTTATTAACGCCCCTGGAGAGTTCAAAATGGGCCTCATCAGACATCAAGAGGTTGTTCAAGATCTGTAGGTCAGCTAACAAATGACCAAGAAAGTCTGAGGCGAAGGTTCTTCTGTGAACTTAATCTTGTTGTGTCAACTGTTGCACCTTCTCCATCTTGTAAGGATGAAAACGCAGGTCATCGTGAATGATCCGTCTCAGGGAGCGGGATGACATTTGGATGCGCCTGACGGTGGGTCGCCGAGGATTTTGGCTTAGCTCTTGTTGGGCCTCCTGCACCCACTGAGGGGTCCGCTGACTCCATGGACATTTTTTTTTTCATTACGGCATGACGCGGTGCTGCAAAACGGTTTCAGCCACCTTACGATCGTTCGGTGACTCAGGGACTTTGTCATGACGCCCCAGCCCAAAATGGCGTCAAAAGATTCTTTGCACAGCGATATGGGACTCATTATTTTAAAAATAAGTTTCCACTGCGAAAGCACGGTGTTCTACCGACCATCCATGGCTCCATGATAACTAACAGCCCTCCATTCCCACGCCTGGCATTCTAGATGTAGGCATGCACATACAGCATGTCAAATGAAATAGCATATCTTTGTCTATATACTGTTGATATTTTGAAACATATTCTTCCGTTACTCACTTCATGCTGCCTCGTTTATATCCCACTATGTCTTGACCAATCCTGTACAAGTAATTTTAAAGAATATTCCTATTTGTTACCAAGCAAAAGTATATTGAAATACAGTAAACTCCCGATTATCCGCTTTGTGGCTTAACCGTGGCATCGCCAACAGCAGGGGATACGTTTATGAAAAAACGCCGCGTTGATAGAGAACACAGGGCTACCGATTATTGCACTCACTAGATCCCCAAGGAAGAGATAATGGTCAGAGGCAAAAGTGGGACTGCACTGGAATGGACTCATAACCTGCTAAATTATCTGGAGCAAGATGTTATGGAAAATAGTGTGGTAAGGAAAAAGGAAACGGCTGCAATGAAGCATAAGACACACTTTTTAAGTGATGTGTCTTTGGACTATACTTTACATTGATTTAAAGGTTTTTTATTATCTTAGTTCGTGAAATATGATGTGAATTAATTAAATGATGTGTTCATAAACGCAATCAGATATGTAAGTACTGGTTTGAATTGAATGTTCTACGATCTCTTGTTTTATTAAATATGTGGATTATCCGGGGTTTTGTGAAGGGCCCCCAAATATACCCCACACAATGAGTGTTTTATTGCTTCAATTATTTAATTAAAATATTTGAAACTAACAAAATAGAAGACTGCCGGTAGGCGGTGACAATTAAGAGGGAGAAATGTTGGGTCTAGTTTGGGGAACGCACGTCACAGGAGGAGAAAGGCTAGCGCTAACTAGCACTGGGCTGCTTGCTTCCCCCACCACTCTGTGACTGGAAAACTGTTTGAAAAATAGACTCCGTTCTGTGTTGGGGGAAAGTAAGCTACATTCTTTAGTTATTTTATCAATGGAAAGTGACATAACATGACGCTTATTTTTGATCAAGTTGTGTCAGAAATCGGAAAAAAAGAAAGGAAATTCCATTTGTGAGGTATGTTAACAAATTGTAATTAGAAAATTTAAATTTTGTAGATCCTTTGAAAACATTATAAATATATTTTATGATTTGGCAAGTAATTTTTCTATATTTATATTATATTATCATCTCAATTATTTCATTATGTAAAAGAAAATTAAATATATATATATATATATATATATATATATCCAATTTATCTAAACTGAGCTTTAGACATAGTTTATTTTGTCTGATTATTAAATAATGTATGATTGTGCACATGGATTTAATTTGATTTGAGTTGTTCATATCACCAAACAAACAAAAGAAACCTTTTGCAAATGGCCCCGGGCCCCCTATTCCTTGATCCGGCCCTGGTTTTGTGTTATCCTTGGCACTAGTCCCCTCCATTACTGCAGATAGTCGGGAGTTAACTGTAAAATTAAAATGTACGGATAATCCATTCTCCATCCAGCAGTTGATTTAAAATTTTTACACTATAGGGCAATTTATTTATTTCATAATCATAATGAAACTAAATGGAAATCCAACAAATTATACCGTCTTATGATAAAGCTTTGTTTTGAAAGGTGTCACACTAATTATTGTATACAATTTATTGAATTTTTGTGAGTTTCACTATCACAACAATTCAAAATTATGATAGTATCTATATCTACTACAAAGAACTTATAGGGTGAAATATTTATTATTTTATTCTATTTAATTATACATTAAATATTGTGTTTTACATGCATTTCAGATGTTCTATTAACTTACAAATAATTTATAGGGGTTTTAGTAGTTTTTTTTAGTTTCTCATTTGTTTTATTTAAGTGCAAAGTGCAAACAATGTTGGTCCCTACTTTTTTTTACTCTTAAGAATTCTGGCCCTAAAGTCCTTTTTTAATGGGGTTAAAGTGCTAAAAGCTTTGTTTTCCACACACATGAGTGAAAGCCATTTCCAACGCTGCTGCCCCATTCTGATACGAATTTATTTTTATTCTTATTTTCATAGGTTTCAGTCTTGAAAATGAACGTTATCCTGCAATCTCTACACTGGGAACACTGATTTTTAGCCGTCCGACATTATTTTTCTGAACAATGCAAGGAAAATATCACAGATTTCATCAAGATCTATGTAGTGCTTGAGATGCCCATATTTATTAGAACATTTCCCCATAATCAAGGTGTTCGTGATATACACTAGCTAGATGTCAACACTTTCTGTTTAGCTCAACAGAACTAATAGTTTTCATTTAACCGAAGAAAGAAAACATATTTTCAATCAATGAATAAGCTTTTGCACATTTTGACAGCTCAAGAAATAGTGTCTAGAACAGGAAGGAATGTTTCCACCTTCCTCATTTCACGTTTACTGAGAATTAACCTCTTCTTCACATCCATCTTAATTATCTAGTAAGATTAACAGCCCACTTTGGTTCCCATTTTTTCTCATCCCTATAATTTGAATCCAGACACTACCCCTGACTTTAATTAGTTTTCACTAAATTTGTCTCTAATATCCTGAAGCTAGGTTTTCAGAACCTCAAGAAGATTCATACATTAAGTATGTTTACATCCTCTGACTGCAGGATCTTCATTGTTTTGTTCACTCAAGAATGTCATTCCAAAAAATTGTGAGGAAGATTGTTTCAGGCTCTCAATTTTTTCGTTCAATCCTTCTACCTCTCGCCTTGTGTTCCCTTCTTGTCTTGTGTCAGTTTATACAGAATCCAGTATATGTTAAATGTTCTTGAAACCCCCCATATAGAGCATGAACAACATCAAAATGTGACGATCATTCGTGTCAGACAGACAATTGACCACAACATTTTTTCCTAAAGATGATGCCAGAACATTCCATCGATATCTAGAAGCAGAGAAAAAGGAATACAAACTCTGAACAAAGGCAGAGAATCTTACAGTTTGTGGACAACACACTGCAGCTTTTACTCCACCAAGTTCAGGCTGTGTTCAGTACAGAGGACATACATATTGAACTTAGTCATTTGATGAATCCATGCTTGCAATCCAGTATAACGTCCAGACATATTTGAAGCATTGTGATACGACTGACCATGATAGTTTGATAGTAGAATTTTGTTCACATTAAGGAAATCAAAAAGTGTCTGCTAGATTATTTGCCCCAAGATAAAATATAGGGACAAACTTAATGTTGATCAGGGGATGTTTCACACAGTAGCACTTTTATAAAGGGAACTGGATGGAGGATGTTGATCAGGGGATGTTTCACACAGTAGCACTTTTATAAAGGGAACTGGATGGAGGATGTTGATCAGGGGAAGTTTCACACAGTAGCTCTTTTATAAAGGGAACTGGATGGAGGATGTTGATCAGGGGATGTTTCACACAGTAGCACTTTTATAAAGGGAACTGGATGGAGGATGTTGATCAGGGGATGTTTCACACAGTAGCACTTTTATAAAGGGAACTGGATGGAGGATGTTGATCAGGGGAAGTTTCACACAGTAGCTCTTTTATAAAGGGAACTGGATGGAGGACGTTGATCAGGGGATGTTTCACACAGTAGCTCTTTTATAAAGGGAACTGGATGGAGGATGTTGATCAGGGGAAGTTTCACACAGTAGCTCTTTTATAAAGGGAACTGGATGGAGGATGTTGGTCAGGGAAGTTTCACACAGTAGCTCTTTTATAAAGGGAACTGGATGGAGGATGTTGATCAGGGGATGTTTCACACAGTAGCTCTTTTATAAAGGGAACTGGATGGAGGATGTTGATCAGGGGATGTTTCACACAGTAGCTCTTTTATAAAGGGAACTGGATGGAGGATGTTGATCAGGGGATGTTTCACACAGTAGCTCTTTTATAAAGGGAACTGGATGGAGGATGTTGATCAGGGGATGTTTCACACAGTAGCACTTTTATAAAGGGAACTGGATGGAGGATGTTGATCAGGGGATGTTTCACACAGTAGCACTTTTATAAAGGGAACTGGATGGAGGATGTTGATCAGGGGATGTTTCACACAGTAGCTCTTTTATAAAGGGAACTGGATGGAGGATGTTGATCAGGGGATGTTTCACACAGTAGCACTTTTATAAAGGGAACTGGATGGAGGATGTTGTTAGCATAATAGCTAGATAAGGAAGGTGAAAGCGTCACTCTCACAATAGTTGGGACTTCCAATGACTTGGAGATTTGGGTTTGAGTCTTGCTCGGATATGCTGAAGGTCGTTTTTATAAATGGTTTACAAATGGGGGTACACTTCCTCTAAGTTCAGCCTTCTCCATCCATAACTCATTAATTTAATTAATACATACACCTATAACTCAAACTGGTTTTGAGCTGGGGTGATAAAAAAAATAACACAACACATTGTTTGTAAATTTGTTTGCGATTTATTATTTTTCTTTTTGTCAGATGGGCTTCCCCCACCACTGGATCCCTCTGTGACAAAACCTATAGTGAAGCTTCTAGTGAACCAGCAGCATGTTTTCAAGACCGTGGCTGAAAAGTGTGATGGTTTTGACCACTTGGAGTGTAAATATTGCCAAGAGAAGTTTAGCAGCGACTCACAGTTTCAAGATCACCTGTTGGAAGAGACTCACAAGCTGAGACATCTCTACCGAACCAACAAGTACATACTCTCAATTTATGTTAAAAATTAATTAGTTGGTTTATAAAATTGCTGACACTTCAATCTCTTGATTGAGAATTTAATATAAAAACTTTGAGATTGTTGACTTGAACCATCTTTATACTTACTGTATGACACTTAAATTATTTATATATTGATGACTAAAAAAATATGAAACTGAAGGGGGTAAAACATTCTTAAGAACATAGTTTTGGGGCAAAAGTCACGGCTGTGGAGTCTGAAACAATTTTTGGTGTAATTAGAATCGGTAAAAATTTACCGATTACAGCTTCAAGATAAAACTTAAGGTAATTGTATCATTTTAATTCTATACTTTTTTTTTATTCCTTAGGACCTATATTTGTAATTTGGATTAATAAATGTATTCAAATATAAATTCACAACGCCAAAGAAGCTTCCCATAAAGTCATCCGTGTTGGAGAATCTTACTGCAGTAATTGTTTTATTACTAATTAATATACTTTAGACATTTCTGAAGGACAGACAGTAGAAAAATAGAAGAGTTGGAGTCGAAAGCTAGGCGTACCGATTCCACATCTCTGGTAAAACGTTAACATGGTAACATGGACAGATTTGAGAGGTAGACCTGAATAGACACATTGAAATTTTATCTTCTGTATATAATCTTCTCTTTAGGTTTGATTTTACACCTTCTTTATTTCTATTATCATGTTCACAAGCCATAAAATACAATTTTAACATTTTCAGACATATTCATTTATCAAAAACCAGAAGTGTCCACTAAATAACTTCCTAGTTGAATGTGTGTAAATATAATTTCACTTTTTTTATATGTGTATGTTTATAAAAAAATGTTTTATGATATATTACCGTTTATTGCCCAATATAGCTTCAGATTTTGTTTCTGGTATCCACACCTCAACTCAAACTTTCCAATCAGTCTACCTATGTGGTTTTGAGGTAAAGTGCTTGCCTCAGGACTTGATGTTTGTGGTTTCAAACCCAGCAAGTGTTGGTATATTTTTCTTGAGCAATAAAACTCATAGCACTTCTTCCATAGAAGGAGAATAAAGCGGTCGGTCCCATATTGATTGTGTCATGTAAAAGAATCCTGGAAGGTATGGGAAAACACCTTTCCTGACAAAATTGCTAGGTCTTTTCACTCTCGCTCATAGAAATTCTTGTGTGATAATATAATCAGTTGGTTCTGCTTGAATAAACTATATTGGTTGGAAGAATCATGGCTTGAGTCATTGAACACAGCATTTTCAAATTCACTTTAGAAACAATATATTTACTTATGTAACTTGTACCTTTTCATGGCATTGTTGAACAACTCTTATAACGTCAATTTCTCTTGAACCATGGCCATTTTATTTTCTTTAGTTTGCGGATTCCAACAGTTTACAATGCAACATCCACAACACTCCATGAGCGATAAAAAGTTTAGATACTTGGTATCCTGTTTCATGCACAGGGCTTTGAGAAATATACAACTTTAACACAGTTTTACGTGCACTACATATTAATATCCGTTCAGGCTATCTGCGTATCCACTAATGAAGTATAGATGAGGACAGTTTAAATTAGAGGAGCTGAGAGTGAAAAAAATTTAGGAAAAATCATCCTGAGTACACCCAATCGAGATTCAAACCCCAATTTCATAGTAGTCCAGTCTTTTGCGAGAGTGATACATTCGATCAGGGGCCAGAAACTGTTGATCTCTCAGACCCTTTCAGTCGATCACATAAGGAAACCTTACTCAAAGATCGACTTTCAACTTCGTTAAACTCACCTGTGTGAACCAGTCCCTAGAAAAATAAAGTTGACCAACTTCTACGGGGTACTCACCTGGATAAGGATATGGATCGGGCAGGCCTATTTGGATAGAGGAATGTATTACTGTGGCATCGATTTCTTATGTACCACAGACTTAGGGGCCTAACCCTGAGAACATTCTAGGACACGTCACTGCCAATAAAGCTAGTTATGTCATATTTACCAATGACCAGTCATTGGTTATTGATGGTGTCACACATGCATTGGGAGAGATCGAATGGCTTTGAATGAACTTGTGGGATTAAGAGGAATTTATAACCGAGAACCAAAATAATCTAACCAAAACCAGCTTCAGTGGCTGAATGGCTTAGGAGTCACTCTCACAATAGACTGGATTGCTTATGGCAGGAAGGTTGGGGTTTGAATCCCTGCCGATTGTACTGAGGGATAGGTGACCTGGTGGTCTAGGGGTAAGGTGTCAGACTTCTGTGCTGGCGGCCGGGGTTCAATCCCCGGTCCCGGCACATATTTATCTGATTGCCAAACCCTTCCTTCACCTCTGACAAGACATCTTGTGAATGTGGGGAATGCCAGGCCTCCACCGTGGTTCGGATTCCACGTTAAACTGTAGGTCCTTCATTTCATCTCACAATCACCCTACCATTACACATTAGCGTAAGTGCGTATAACCCGAATGGTAGTAAGACGTGGCAATATAATAATAATGATGATGTGATGATGAATGATATAATAATGCAATGAGGGTGGTTTATCCTAAATGGTTTTTCACTCTCCTTCAGTGCTAAAAAATAAATTACACCAATAATAACTGAATGTAACCCCACCCCCTCCTCCCCTGCCCATGTGTGTTGAGACCTATAGCGTCAGGATGGGTTGCGGCCAAAGATGGGTGAAATGGCTGGCTATATGACTGTGTGGGTTCATAATTTATGTTTGGCTTTTGTTTTACGATTTTTATTACACTACATGTGCTACTACAAAATGTGATGTTGAGAAGAAGTACTAAATATATGAAATAATTTAGAAGCTTGTGGCAGAACAAAGTTTTATAAGAAATGCTTAATGGCCTTACTGACTTTTAATTGGCCCGATGTGTACATGAACCCTAATACCTTGAGACTCAAATGGTAGACCCTCTGCACTCATTCTCAGCGATTTGGCGTCCTAGCCTGTGTAGCTTCCAAAATGGGCAGCGTGACCCTCCTAGGCTCGATGGTAAATTGTCAGCCCTGTTAGCTTAAAATCGCATACTACCGGTATTTATAAAACAACTTAGCCTGATTGCTGGCACTCTGCTTAAAGTTGTCAGTGCATATCTTCTATTGTTTACAAACTAATCAAAACACTTTGCAATACTAGTTTTGTCACTTAAAATCCCCAACACAACAAATGTTAAACAAACACGCCTCAATTTATGCCGTGTTGATTACACAAAACCAATAAATTTAGGAACTGAATTAAATAGTTTTATTTATTTTTCTGAAAATACTCTATGCATCTAGAAGGAGAAATTAATCAATCAGAAATGCCATGATAGAATGTTATGTTTGTGTCTGTTCAGAAAATCTCTTCTCAACTCCCAGTACAAACTAACTGTGTGCGTCAATGAAGATGGCAAGTCTTTGGAAAATGTCATTGTACGTCCGGGGACTGCCGGTTCTGCCCGGGTGAATGTTGCCAACTGTAGCGAGGAAATGAAAATGCTCACAGATGCCATTCCCCTCATCATACATTCCAAAGTCAAAGTAGATTGCCCACATTTTCCTGTGGAAATTAAACCAGGTGAGCATGATAATATGGTTTTAGTTAAAGTTGGGTCAAATCCACTAATTTACGAATCCAAATATATGATTAAAATATCCAATTTACCTTTGAACCCCAAAACTCAGATTCAATAGAATAATATAAAATACAAATAATAACTAAATGTGAACATTATTTCTTTTAATCCATTTGTTAAAACATTCAACATTCAGTTAAGTTTTAAATTGTTGGTCTGGGCCTGGTTTTTGAGTTTATCCTAGAATTAAAATTGGTTCTAAAGTACCAGTATTTGACCTTTAAAACAGTTCACTTGAAAAATTTCAAGACTTTATTTTAAGAATTTGAGCCTTGACTCTTTGAATCTCAAGTATCCTTAAGGATTCAAAGATTCATGGGCTTATCCCTAGTTTTAATTACAATGTGAATTATTTTATACATTGAACTAGGCACAGGAAAGCTGATAGGCTAAAATTAACATAAAAAACCTAATATTGACTATTTGTCCTAGAAAACCTGGAATTTAAAAATATTTCTTCCAGCCCTGGAAATGTTATGGAATTTCTCATTTTTCCAATCTTTTCCTGGAAATTTCTAGGTGGTCCTGTTACACCCACTCTGTTACCTTTTATTTACAACCATAAATAAGATTAAAAGGGAGCGGGAGTAAGCTATGGAACAAGTGACAAGGGAAATTATTAGCAATATTTAAAAGCAACAATATGAACGGTTTATTCAAAACAATAACAATTAGAGCAGAAAACTTTACATGGTCTCATTAATCAAACTGAGATATGTTGAAAACCAAACAAATAGATAATGACTTCATATCTTTAATTCGCACAGGTAACTTAAAAGAAAATATAAAACTCGTAATCTATCCAAAATTCAAAAGGGCCAGTCTTGAAGAGACAGAACAGCCCGTAACGTTGAATTTAGTACAATAAACAAAAAAAATTAATATCCACCAGGATAATACATAAATACTAAATAAGGGCCTTATGGGTACCTTCAAAATTTTATCAAAGTGTCTTTTCATACCTAAGAATAAAGACTTCAAAAATGTTAACTTTACATGTTAACTTTCTATAAGAAATTTTAAATTACGCAGAGTTTGCCTAACAGACTTTAGTCAAACTCTCCCGGGACTATCCTATCCTGACACAATATTAGGGAATGAAAACAATAACCCTACTAGTAAAATAATAATGAAAATATCATATTAGAAGCAAACCATAGAAAAAGATTAGAAAAATACTAAAGTTAATAAATTATATAATTAATCTAAATGATCAGCAAATTACTTTACATTAAACTATATTTCAAAATGCAAACAAAAATAAGAAACGTTACCTTAATGTTTACAAAATAATTACTAGTAGCCACATTTTCAAAACAATTTACATTTAACTCGTTCAACTCCAAGTCAATTAACAATTGTGGTTGTCTAAAAGATTTAACATCGAAAAGACTCTAGCGCCCCTTTGGTGACTAACAATATATAGAGCCTCATATCAAATTTAATAGATTTAGATAATAGTTAAATTACAACACCTAACACGGCTGACACTAAGAGTTAGTTTTAAATCAGAGTCCAATAAATAAATTGCCATAGTTAAGATTCTGATGAAGATATAATATATAAATGTTTTATCCTGACATTGTCTAGGTCCAGGACAATGTTCCTCGGTTAAGCGTAGAAATCAAATAGTCATTTTAGCATACACGCACATCACAATATATAGTGGTTTTCATTGCAATGGATCAAGGTGGGAGAATTAAACACACGGTCGGTGACGTCAATACGGCCATCTCGAAGCTTTGTATGGTCACGTAGACCATTTGTTGTCATGGCTCCATCTGACTTCCAAAACCATATCTTCAATCACCTGATGTTTTGAAAGTAGTACATCTTTCTTCCATCAGAGGGCAGATGAAAAGTCATTCTCCAGAGTTGTGTCCAATATTGGCCGGCCCATTACATGTTAGTAGAACAGGACGGAGTGGACTACATCTTGTTGGAACATGTAGCTCGCTCGGCCCACTCGTCAATTTAGGATGATAGGTGTAGGCCAGTCTTGGGGGTTGCTAGTTTCAGAAGATTCAATCGTTAAGTACACGAACAGTTTTATTATGTAGAGATTTATTGCGTAGAGAGAATATTATTGTTCAGAATTGTTTAATATGTCATACCAAACTACATGAACTACAATAGAGAAGAGTACTACTGTAGGGATTCTATTAGTGTCAGTATAATTGGAGCGGGTAGTATGAATTACAGAGAGTTATGTGTAAATGTCAGCATGGGGCGGTCCTATTGTAACATAATAATGTAATGTAATTATGTAATTACAGTCCTAGAAATTCATATAGCCCATACATAATCACTCCGTTCCCTTATGGGGTAGGCAAGAACTGTGTATATAGCTAAAAAAAACTCGCATTTACGTTGCTCTTGTGTTTCTCCTGACAAACTCATGCTTCGCATCCATAAAACAATGTTTGTGTGAACACACTTTTATATAATGTCATCTTTGACTCTTGATACTAGTTCATTCTTTGCAATAGTCCACAAACATCCAACTACTCTGAGATCCATCTGTCAATTTCACCATCTTTCCTTCCACTCCTACAGAGCATTCTGCCCAGATACTCAAGATCCTTCACTTGTTCTAACAGTTTTACATTTATATTAAGTTGACAATCATTTCATGATCTGTCCTTATCAAAAACAAATACCATAGTTTTAGAGACATTAATACGAAAATTCATTCTGTTTGTTGCCATAATCACGATTGAATGCATTCTGTAGTCACTTTTCTTCTCAGGCATTAACATGGCATCATCTGCATGTAACAAACAGCACTCTCACATTCACATTGTTCACTTGCACACCAACTGCGTCCTCACAAGCATCACTCAAAACATTTTTACAACCATGGAGACATATTACAAGCTTGTATAACACCCTGTTATATGTCAAACCATTCGCTCAAAGCTCCATCCATCCTAATGCACACTTTATTTCCAACATACACCGCCTTAATTGCAAATTTACTAACCATGCATCTGCATCACACACTCCAAGAACATTTCATAACATACCCCTATTCACCCGATTGTACGCTTTGTTTTAAACATGACAGTAAATTATTGTAAAGAAATTAGATAACCTTTATTATATTTGTACCCAAGGAAAACAAATTATATAACAACTATTAGCAAGTGATATATTTATTTGTGATATTTAACATACACTTTCTAAGCTGATTGAATATATCTGCACACGACTTATAAACTAACTTAAATCTAGAACAGACACAACATCCAGCCCCTGACCTTTAAACTCATCACTGTAAAAGGGGAACCCCACATTTCACTTATGATTATTTGCAAGTAAGATGTTATGTTTTGATTATTAAATAACTCATTCATGGATTACATTAAAAATATAACAAAAGGTGTGGAAAGATGTGGGCTTAGGGGATTTGGGAGCCTACTCTTCAATCCCTCATTTAATTCTGTTAGGAGGGATTGTGAAATGTACAACACCTGCCTGAACTTATTAGATTGCACACATATTAAACATAATAGGTATAAATTAAATTTAGTTCTTAAACCGGTAAAATATTATATGAAACATTAAAAAAAAAATCGAGACACCTCATAAATACAGGGCTTTGTAATGACAAATTACAAAATAAAGATTGATTTTCTTACGAAGAACCATCTAGAAGGAATTTTTTCCTTCCAGAATCTGAGGCCTTTTAGAAGGTTCTTTGTAATAAAATTAGCCTATAAGTTTATTTGGCTGGTTAAATTAAGCTGTACAACTGCCTTATTCAATTCTTTTAATTCTGTCAAAAATGGAACTGGAGATGACCATAATATAATTACATGTATCATTTTTTTAACACTGCATTATTCTACTTAATAACTATTTTCTAGGATCACACAGCAATAAAAGTATTGATGTGGTGCATAAATTTGTGTCATGAACAATAATGTGTTTCATTCATGATTGATGAATGTGAACAAAAGACAAAACGTGAAATATTATATTTTATTCACTTTGAAATAATTATCTTTTCGCCATTATGTCCATAAACACACAGCTAGGGTGGGGTGGGCATGGATATATAGCTCTCAAACTGGGAAGAAAGGGAGGAGACGTTGCAGGGTTTAGGAAAAACTATGCAATGATCTACTTATTTTGGTGTGTTCAGGGCTATTTAAAATAAATGGTATGACCCAATAACGACAAACTTTCTCATATTGTGTATTATGGCTTCGAAGATAATTTTTCCGTAAAATACCCTTAAGTATATTTTCCTCATAAAACAAACACATAATTTTTTAGCCATAATAATCATTCTTTAAATAAATTTTAAACTTAATTGTTCAAAAATATTTAGCAAAATTAAAATTTTCAAAATTAAATTATTTGTAAACTACCCTAAAATTCTTTGTAAAATTTTGTCAAAATAAACAAGTACTCTTATTATTTTATCATGAAAAACTATTCTCAGATTCCCATTTTGTATTTGAATTTCAAGTCACTTTCCAAAAAAAATTCAATTTTTATATATATTGTCATAAGTAAACTATCCCTAAATTAATTTATTTTTTATAAATATAAATAAAGATATATTATTATTAATAATGTACTTCCCAAAACAAAATTAGCCCCCCCCCCTCTACCGCTCCCAAAAAGCATATACAGCTCTATTTGTCATGTTAGTGTCAAATACTCCTGATATACATTCTAAGCAATATCATTATAACCATTTTAAAATAATTAGAATTTTCATGAATCGCTTGTCAGCTAAAGACCCTTTATTAGATTATTACTCGAAATCAAGTAAACATTGTTATTTGTCATGTCACCTACTCCCAAGATAATAATTTGGAATCAAATCTTTAGTGCAATTTTAAAAATATTTTCAGTTTTTGAAAACACCCTTAGTAAACTTTATCCACAAAACAAGTAAATATGTTAGTTGTCTTATTAAACATTCCCAAGATTTCCATTTAGAACTAAATTATTAAGGCCATTTTTTAAATATTTAAATTTTTGAAAAATCAGTCATCAGTAAACTACTCATAAATAAGTTTTACCACAAAAAAATTACAAGAAATATTGTTATTTGTCATGCCACAAAATTTCCAGATTAAACTTGTGAACAATATTGTTAGAGATTTTTATCCCTTCCTGCAGCTTCGGGGGTAACTGGTTGATGTCACGGCGACGGCGACGTTGTGTTCCAACCTGTGTGGGTAGGGGTTGAATAAGTTCGCGAGATGTTCAGCAACGTGAGTCGGGTGGAGGTAGGATAGAGTCCGCAACGGGGTCCGGTGGGAGTTAGGATAGAGTCCGCAACGCATCGCGGTGGAGTGGATAGGTCGGAACGCGAGTCGCGGTGGAGGAAGGATAGAGTCCCGGCAACGCGAGTCGCGGTGGGAGGTAGGATAGAGTCCCGGCAACGCGAGTCGCGGTGGGAGGTAGGATAGAGTCCGGCAACGCGAGTCGCGGTGGGAGGTAGGATAGAGTCCCGGCAACGCGAGTCGCGGTGGGAGGTAGGATAGAGTCCCGGCAACGTGAGTCGCGGTAGGGTGGTACATGATGATGGTGGAAGGAGAGGGAGTTAAAACAAAATTGCTCTTTACAAATACAACAATTTATTATCTCTTCGTATATGTGGTTCACCAGGGTGGGTAACCACTGAATTGGCTCAGAACTCACCATGCTATATACCCTCCACTGCTGCCTGGTCTTGTCCAATGGGAGAAAAGAAAGCTTCCTATTGGTGCGGGAAAAGTGAGCGATAGTGGCCGCCAAGTGAGCCAATAGGAAGAGGAGTTCTCTTTGGCGCTGACTACAGTGGGGAAAGCGTCACAGACGTATCAGAGAACATGGACTTTGAGGTGGTCCAGGCAGTAGAGAGGGTGGTTGGCGCGGCCTGTGCAAGTGCGGAGGAAAGATACAAGGGCCGACTGAACAGTGAGGCACAAAAAGATATGTTTGAAATATTTACAATTTTCTAAAATTAACCATCAATAAACTACCCTTCACGTAATTTTTGACCAAAAACAAATTATACCTTGCTAATAGTCATGCCAATAAAATCCTAGATAAACATTTCAAACTAAATTGTTAGAGCCATTTCCCTTAATTGAAGGGTCAGGGTAGAAAAAACTTTTTTTTTTGGGTAGTATAGCCCTATAAAATCCAAACTTAAGTTTCACAAAATCCATCAAACCATTTTCGATCTGTTGACAGACATTTAGAGAGAGAGATACAAACAGACAGACTGACATGAGACAGACCAAAATATTAAAATCAACTTTTTGGGTTTGTGTTCACATAAAAAGTAGAGATTGTCATAATCTTGAGATCAATTCTCTTCATGATCACAATACTTTCTCTTGATATGATGGTTATGATACCATATAGATATGTCCCTGATGGCACCAAATGATGCTTTTAGTTACAAATAAAAACTAATAATTATCTTTTCATGTTTTTGATTCGAACCACAGATTCTCAATCCTATATCATGGTGTGAAAGGTGAGGAAAGAGGGGTATTTTGGAGTTCACTACTTTTGGATCTTAGGCTGAAATTCTAATAGCTTTTATAATCCATCAGCTTGTGTTATGAGCCTAAAAAATTAACAATGTAAGCAACTTTTCTCAAAGGATCTGTAACCATTGATTATTTGAAACTTGAATAAATAAATGAATCTCATTATATTACTAACAATATACAGATTTAAATTATGTGTGTCTTTGCCTGGTGTTAGTGTTTTTTAAAACTAAGAATGATGACTTGCGTGAGTGAATGAAAATAATAATTTTAGCTTTAAAATAGTAAACGTACAAAGTGTCATCAGCTAACAGCTGAAGGAAAATTCTAAACCTAGTTTAATTTCTGACAAATTAATGTCATTATTAATTATCAACATTTGTTTTGTCTCGCCTCCCCCAGCCCCTCCTTCCACACTCAACACGGGCTTATTTGATTGATTCATAGGGCACAACATGTACTAGTACTGAATTATGCATCATATCATATAAACTAGTTAGCCTACAGCATTTGGCCCCCACCCTATATTACTCCCTGGGGGGAGAGGTAAAGGGGTAATAGCCCCTCGTCTCACATTCCAGGGAGGGGGGGACACATTTCACCCAAAAATTATTGAATTATTATTATTATTATTATTATTATTATTATTATTATTATTATTATTAGCGCCGTGTCTTACTACCCGTTTGGGTTGTACACTTAAGTACTAATTACACTAGTTGGTTATAAATGGGGAAGGTTGAATTTAGAAGAAGTGAGCCCACATTTGCAAGGAAGGAGAGTGGAAAACCACTTATGGAAAAGCCCCCCAGTTTACTCGTTGAACCTCAATCTCCCCATCCTCGCAGTCTAGTTAACACAATAAAAAGCGTGTTAGCCAGCTATGCCACTGAGGTGGGTCTCTATTACAGTTATTATTATAAATTTTGCATCAATGTACAGATAATTAACAGCAATAAGTATTCACTTAGTGGTAGGACTCCATTCCAGATTTTATAAAACCTTAATATTTACGTTATTCAAGTAATGGGTTGAAGTACAGTAGAATACGCTACTATTGTGCTACCACTGTTGGTCTACAGAAAACTAAGTGCTATGGTATGAAGAGGAATTTACTTTTGTTGACTTAATTGGATTGATCGTTGCATTTAATCAAGTACAGTAATTTAATGGGTTGATCAATATTCTATAAAACATGATACATTATTAAGCATCATTAGTATTAAGTACATATCAATATGTTATAATGAATTAATATTAAAATTGAAAAACTGCCGTGCTCAAGGAGGGTTACATTTATATTGCCCGGGCCTCACATTTTCTTAAAACGACCCTGCACTACTGATTATTCTTTGATTGAAGTTTAGCAATTGGTTCAAAAATATAAAACTTTAAGCTTCACTTAGAGCATCCGTTAATGACCCCTGTTGATTGGCAATTTATAACATCCAGCTCCATTGTTAGGCAACATTTTATGATTCTATATGTTTCTGAGTAATACTTATAATAGTATTTCCAGGAATATTGTTTCACCTAATAATAATCATTGAGATTTACTTTATATTTATGTTTCCTATTTATTTACTTATAATCCATCTTTTACTAAATATTTCTTTGTACTTTCAAAGTTGACACCAATATACTACTTTCCTACTTGACAAACCAACGCTGAGTGGGGAGAAAGAAGCTCTCCACCTACTAATATCGGAGTACATATTTCTCTCTGGGATTGAACCAAGCAATAAGAGAGCTCTTGATTGGCTAAATTTGTGAAAGCTAACTTCTTATTGGTTGTCTAAATATTTGTAAACTAAAATCAGGCTGATTCAGCAATTAACTAAAATGGAACAGAAATATGCTACAAAGGATGATGCAATTATATATTTAAATCTACTTTAGAAAACCTTTAATGTGTTTAAAAAATATTAAAATAAATGAGAATTAAATTTAAAAAATATGAATTATATTAAATAGAGAGAGAACTCGAATTTAGAATATAGTACTGAAAATAATAGTATATCCTTCAATACTGCTTGGTCATCGATGAATAAAGTATGAAAGAAAATTTACATATGGTTCTTTTGGTATAAAAGTTTAACAAAAATATATACTTTGTCTATAACTTTTAAATAAGTTAGGGGCTCAGAACAGGGTCATTACACACTTGTCATAAACAAGTTTAACCACATGCATGTAAAAGTCAAATTTGGTTTAATGCTCTTACTGGTTTTTCAAATCTGATGTATTTAAAGATGAGTATGAACATTCAACAGAACATTGAAACGTAACACCGCATCATAATAATTTCCTCTTGCATGGTGAAGATACGATTTATGATGGACCCGGAATATAGACATGCAAAATAACATCAAAATGTAACACCAATGCATAACAATTTCCTGCAGCGCGCTGGGGATATAGTTTATGAAAAACCCGAGTATAGACATGCAACAGAATATAGTAATGTATCAACACTGTTATCGCGTGAACGTGCCTTCCCATTGTTTTTTCTGTTCAACGTGCTGTTGCTGTAGCAGCCTATATTGATCATTTATTAAAAAATAAAAAATATAAATAAAAATGACAGCGGGCAGACACAGACACATACATGTTGAACTGCATACATTGGGAGTCATTTTCTATCGGGTTTAAAATTTTAAGCATTTTCAAAATTTTTACAAGAATGTCTGCCCATTGATTTTGAGTAGTTGATTAATTTAATTGTTTACAAAATAGCCCGAAAAGATACCCACTGAAAAAGGGCTATCACCCAAGAAAAGTTAGCAGTAATTGATTTTTTAGCGATTGGTGAATCCTTCAGTAGCTTACAATTTTTTTTTTTAACTTTAAAAGTCACTAATGTAAAATAGTTCCAGAGGTGTGTGAATTTCTCGTGGAGGGATTAAAAGAAAATAGCAAAAGCAAATTTATTTAAAGAACTAAAATATTACTTTAAATATGAAAATTGTATGTCTGGTATATTTAAAAGAAACTTGTGAGAATGTTGAAGAATTGGCTGTAATGTTGCTGGATATTGAGTTAAATATTCTGGAATGATAAGAATCTTGTGGAAATGGCAATGGTGAATAATGAAGTGGCTAGTACTGAGCTAAATGGAAACATTGATAATCTGTTTCCTTTAGTGCGGTTTGAGAATAATGGGTCATAGAAAATCAAGAAATGCTATTTATTTTTGCAATTTATAGGAGTTCACACCTGACTAGATATTCTAGAAGTATTTTCTAAATCCACCTGAGTACCCAATGGAGCAGACAACTGAATGTCGGTTGGCACTACGTTATCAGTGTTTTCTTCCATACCAGAGGTGCCGCATGTGGACCGCAACAATGTTAACAAAATTAACATTATTACTTTTACTGTTAATTTTGGTCAGTAACTGTTTGGAATTATTTTTTGTTTCAAGAGAGCCAGTAATATATTTACTTGCTGAACATGGGAAAACCAACATGAAACGGGTCAGAGGAATACTATCCGATTCTCATTTTATAAGTTGACTCACCTTTCTAATGGACATCACTCACTCTATAAATGTACTTAATGGAAAGTTACAGGGGTGGATGAAACTATCTCATATCTTATTGGGTTCATAAACTGACCAATTGTTTTCAAATTCAACCCTTCATTGGAAACTTCCTATCCTTCCCTTTGTGCAAAGCAGCTTTAATTTTTTACAACTTTTAACCATAATAATCTGAAGATTTGAACAAATCTTATATTGTAAAGAATAAAAATAGAGTTGGGTCAAATCCACTATTTTACAGATCCAAATCCTCAATTTATATTCTAATCTCGAATCCAAATCTTGTAATAATTATGAACAAAGAGGAAATATAACTATAAAAGAATAATATAAAATACAAATAATAACTAAACATTAACATTCTTTCTTATACTGGTCTGGGGTCTGGTAGTTAAGTTCATCCCATAATTATAGTTGGTTTTGAACCACCTATAAGCAGTACTCTATTTAAAACATATTTCACTTGAAAAATTGTTTTTTTGTTTGAGGATTTTCATTTATAATCTGAAATTTTCTCAAATCCTCAAATCTCGAATGAATATCATTAAAGCCTGGAATTTTAAATTATTTATTCCAGGCCTGGAAATATTATGAAATTTATCATTTTTACTCATCTTTTCCTGGAATTGTTTAGGTTGTCCTTGAAATTTTGTCCCCCTTTTTTTAAACAGGTCAGTAAATTACTATTGTGAATTAATTAGATAACCTTTATTATACTTGTAACTAAGAAATAAAACATAATTAATATTAAAGAGTATTTGCAAGTGATTTATTTATTTCTGGTATTTAACTTTCGCTTTATAAACCAATTATATCTGCACACGACATATAAACTAACTTATATCTATAACAGACACAACATCCAGCCCCCGGCCGTTAATTCATCACTGTGAAGGGGAACCCCAATGTTAATTGCATGTGAGCTTAGGTTATGTTTTAATTATTTAAATAGCTCGTTGCGCCATGGAATGCATTAGATAAAAGTCAAAGGAATGGAAAGGTGCAGTTGTAGAGGAGTTGGAAACCTGCATTAAAAATGTATATATAGAAAATATTTAATGATGTGTATTTTGCCAAAATCACTTTATACACTTGTTATGAAGGAATTGTATAAAATTCTGTAAAAGTCCTTGAAATGTCATGAAAAACATTTCATGTTTTTGTGTAGGAACTCTGATTAAGGATTCCCTGAAAAATAATACATTGATGCTTTTTAGTTAACATGCACTGGTTTTATATAATTAAGAAAGTAATTTATATGTGTTATGCACTGCTTTTTACAACCCGTTTGAGTTATGCATTATGTATTAATCATGCTAATGATTTTAGGGATGAGAGAGGCAAGATTTAGAGGAAGTATACCTGAACTTGCGTGGAGGGAGACTGGGAAACCATTTTGGGAAAACAACCGTCAGTAAACCTGACTTGAGATTTGAACTTTGAGCTTTCAGTCATTGGCAGGCTAGTTACTCCTAGAATGACGCCTTAGACCATGTAGCCATTTAAGTGGGTTATTATGTTTTAATTGGGACACTTTAATACAGCAGTTATTTAATGGCTTAATCATAGGTATAGGGATAGGAAGGGTAGGAGATAGTTTAGAGGAAGTACACCTGTATTAGCAAGGATAAGGGATGGAAAAACCATCCCCATTGCACTTTGTAAGAATCTAACCTCACCATCATTGTGACAGACATCTTTGTGTGTGTATGTATATTACAATAAAATATTGTGTGCTACATCTGCATTGAACAGCGGATAAATGAAAAAATACTGATTTAAATGGAGAAATGCCTAAAAGAGAATTTGTTCATTATTCTAATATAGTAATTTCTTTCAAATTTGCCTAATAACAGCTTTGGTGGTTATTTATTTTAAGTATTGTAGACAACTTTGTTGAAAATTAAATCATCTTTTACTTAAATACTTATTTTAAAACTAGTATGTTTTAATCTAGACACTTATTAATAACCTTTTTCTGTATGAACATATTTGACAAAACTATTTCGTGACTAAATTCATCTTCTTTATCTTACCATAACTAAACAATAAATGTATTTAAATGCTACAGTACTTCTATTTCTATCTCAGCATTAGCTTGTCTTAAAAAGCTACTCAATTTAATATAGGTAAGTTTCTAAAACACTTGAGGTCATGATTGTCTGCCATTTTGGAAATAAAGTCCACATGGTATTTTGAGGGAATCTAGACATTTTTTAAAAACAATATTCATTGTATAAAAGAATTAAGCATTTATTAAACTTATGTTTGAATGTCCTTGGTTAATAACATTGGCAGGGGGTAGGGAATGGTATGGTTAATTGATATAGTATTATGTGAGGTTATGAAACACTTTGTCAAATTGTTTTCCCATTTGGAGAGGACAAACCGACTTTTTACACATTTTTACCAGGATGGGTCAAACTCCCTTAATTCCTTTTCACATGTTTTTTTTTCCCCTTTCCCGCTATGTTTTACATTTATTTGCCTCTCCCAGACTAAAACTTTGTTGGCAATGCCCTCCTATTCGATCGCCCTCCTGGCCACGGTAAGGAGGAAGTAATCACATCTTTCAAAGAGAGTGATGTTATTAATAATCATTCTGTTTTAGGTGACACCCTACACTTGAGTATTGTGTATTGTTTTGAAGACAGCGGAGCCTATATGTACCCTGTATTATTGAAGATCCAGAGTCAGACCAGCTCAGAGCCAGTTTATGTTCTCAAAGAGCTGGTAAGTGGTCCACGAGATTTGATAAATAGATATTATTCTTAATTCAACAACCAAAAGGTTGGTTTGATGGGCTTTATATCCCTCTAGAGCTAAGAATGCACTCAACCTTTCGGCTGGTTAAAGCTGTCAGCACCATCTGGTAGAAATTTCATGTACTAGGGAAGTTCCAGAAGTTTGTTGATTCCCCGTTGACTTGCACACACCATGTATATGAGCGAGAGCACGGGCCTATCAGTTATGCTGGTAAAGTATTCTCACATAAATACAGGGTTCTTTTACAAGCCACCATTGATATGGGACCAGCGGTTTTACTTCCCCTCCAAAGGAATTGATGCCACAGATTTTTATCGCTCAAGAAAAATCTGTCGACGTTGGTTGGGTTTGAACCCATAAACATCGGGTACTTAGATGGGCAGTTTACCCAAGACCACTGAAGTCGAAAGAGCATTTCCTAAAACGCCAATAGGCCCTAAAAGCTGTTGCTAATGTGATATTTGAATAGTTGCCGCTCTAGACCCAATAACATTACTTTGTCTAGGACATTAATCCATGAAAAGGCATTGGAAATTACTAAAGAGTTGGGTTTAAATAACGTTTAGGCTTCTACTGCACAGTGCAGTAATTATGTATATTGTTTTATTTAATATCCTCAATACATACAGTAAACCCATTTAAGCTTTGCTTGACAATCATATGAGAGCCTCCACTTGTTGAATATAGTACAGGTACAGCAACTGTTAACAAGTATTCTCCAGACCAAAGGTGCGCTGATACCGTCAATAGCTGAAATTATTCTTACAACAGTTCTTGGATTTTGTTCTTATCTTTTCAAAATATGAACCACATCAGAATTAGAAACACTTATGGGATATCCATGATCTATAACATGTGTTATCTTCTTACAGTCTTTGGTGGATTTTCACAAATTAAAAATGTATGGGAGCATATAATCCAAACAGGAAGGATGCGGTGCTTGAAAAAAAAAAGGGATGGAATTGTGTGATCAGAATATGTTTCCTCGTAGAGAAGACGTGTGACAGCAACATTTCCATTGGCACGGCTCTAAATAAAACACATTTCTGCATTAGATTAATAAGTTGTCATTATTGACCTCTTAAAATACACATCACTCTTCAAATAACAGTAACAAAACTTGGAGTAGTTGAGAAGACCTATTGTTATTCTAATAATGTCGACCCAGATGTAATAAGTAAATAAAAGAAAGTCAAAGACTAACTCGTGTACATAAATAAACAAATGAAAGTTCATTGTATACAATATACAATATACAGGGTCCAGATAAATTAGATTACAAAAACAAAAAAATTGCCTCCATTTCTGTGTGTGTTTGTTTGCGGCATTTGTTTACTAGGACTTTTTTACTCACTTTAATGAGTACTACAATATCTTTAAGTTCTGAACCCCCCTTTTTTTAAACATTCTGTAAAGAGTTGGGTCAAACACTACTAATATAAATGTATATGAAAATACAAATAGTAACTAAATGTTAATATTATTTCTTACAATCCATTCATTATAGCATTCATACAATCAGTTAAGTGTTAAATTACTGGTCTGGGGCCTGGTTGTTAAGTTCATCCTATAATTATAATTGGTTCTTAACCACCAAAAAGCATTATTAGAGCTCTGAAACAAATTTCACTTGAGAAATTGAAATTTTGCTGTTGAGTATTTGATGTTTGAATCTAAAAGGTTCTTGGCTCTTTTAATCTCGAATATCCTAAAGGATTTTGGGATTCTAATGTCCTGTCCCTGATTATGTCTACAAATCTCTAAACTTGTACATACACATTTCAGGTTTTCCGCTGCCAATCTGAGCTTGTGGATGATTTGAAGCCAATATCTGAGTACAAATATCCTATTCCTCCAAAACTCAGAGTGAGCGAAGGACCCATAATACCTGGTGTACCACCCTCTTCGTAAGTGCTTCAGTCTTGTAATAAACTATTT
Source organism: Timema cristinae (assembly GCA_039000515.1). NCBI lineage: Eukaryota > Metazoa > Arthropoda > Insecta > Phasmatodea > Timematidae > Timema > Timema cristinae. Next base: position 9,292,177 of record JBCFYV010000003.1, read on the forward strand.
CTTAATATCCCTTCCTTTTTTAATCAAGCTCTGGACTGTTTTTATTAGGTTGAAGTAAGACTTTGTTGTTTTCACTCTTGTTATTTTTTACACCATGTCTTGCTATCCATCCAACTATGCCAATTGAGTAGGGATAAGCAAGGTAAATTTCTGTGTGGGAGAAGGGGAAACAATTAAAGAAAAACACTCTTAATACATCGTGCAGGATTCGAAACCAAGCTTTCCATCCCTGGCAAACCTGACTGGATGAGCCTGATATTTATTGTGTGTGTCAATTGGTGTTGTATTCACTAATGCCATTAATAGATCTTGTCCGATGACCAACTAGCTAATCTTTAAATGACAGGACAAAAGGAAAGACTTTTTGGAAAATGTATCTATTTTAATAGAGTAGGGTTGGGAAACCAAAGTTTGGAAAAATAATATTCTCAAAGCTCGATGGGCTTTGCCCAAAAGAAAAACAATTTTACCATCAAAACAGATCATGTGCAAACGTGACTATCAAACCCTGGCTAGTTTGCTACACTTCAAGGTCAATACTGCTATGACCAAGATGTTCAAAAGTTATTTCATACATGTAGAGTAGAGATACAAAGATATTGAGTGGTGCGATAAAGGTGAAGCTCTATATCTCTTAGGGTAAGATGCCTGTCCTCAAGGCCTGAGAATGGTCATAGAGACCTTAGTTTGATCACAAGTCATAAAAAATTGTATTATTCTTATATGAAATGTGCCAATTTTCAATTCAAATTTGAGTAAAACAAATCCGGTCGGTAGGTTTGCTTGTGTAAATTTGTACTGTTTTGAGTCGAATCCACTATTTTTACAAATTTGAATCTCCACTTTACTTTCAATTCCATAATCTTGAATTTGAATCTTGGGGAAAAATTAAGAAGAAAAGATGAAATATAAATCATCATTCGATGTTTCCTCCTCTGCAGGTCGTACATTTTGTCATCCTCCATTCTTATCACATGACCTAACCACAGTAACCTTTTTCTTTCAGTGTCTCTTCTAGTGGTATAATTTTTAAACCATTCCTAATGATTTCATTCCTTATCCTGTCTCTGGTTACATTCTCAATTCTCTCAGTAACTTCATCTCTGCTGCCTGCAATCTACTTAAATCTCTCTTCGTCCATGTCCAGGTCTCAAAGCCATTTGTCAGTATTGTATAAGTTTTGGCCTCTTTTACTTTATCCCATCGCCAGATTATATCCTTACCTACATAGTAGAATTGTCCACTCTTCCATATCCTTTGTCCTATTTTCTCCTGGATCTAACTGTTTGCAGTAATCCTACTTTCTTTGCTGGGCTTGTGTTTCTAGCCAACTTTATCTTTCTATTTTACACATTCATGTCCAATCCATATCATTCCCAGACCATGATATTGTCCGCGTATGCATTCACCTTCAGTTCCCTCGGGTTTCTGTAACCCTGGACTTGGGATATAATTTCCTCCATTACAATATTAAATAGGGTTGTTGATAAAACCCTTCCCTGTGTCTCCTCTTTCTGTTTGGAACCAATCGGAGTGTTTATCTTCTATTCTTACACAATTTTCACACTATCATATATGTTGCTATTTGTTCCACAATCCCTTCACCAACTCCACTTTTTCTTAAGCTCGTCTATACACTTTCTCTTATGACAAAGTACTAAGTCTTTTTTATGTCAATTAAAGCTATCATGGTATCTTTACCATACTCTCATCTTTTTCAATGATCTGTCTCCATACAAAGATCAAATCAACCGTAGATCTACCTTGCTGGAATCCATACTGTTCTTCCCTTGCTGTTTCTTCTATTCTATTCTTCACTTAACTTTTCATAAGAGTAATTTTTCAAATAGTTTCATACAGTTACACGGCAATGTAATACCTCCAAAATTTTTACATTTGGACTTGTTCTCTTTTTTACATATCGGCACATTAACCCCTTTCCTCCAATCTTCTGGTACTTTTCTTTCCCTCCATACTTCTCGCATCACTCGGTATAACCACTGTAATCCAATAGCTTTCTTCGCTTTTTATAATTTCTACCATTAATTCATTTATTTCTGGGGATTTTCCATTAGGTAGCTCTCTTATTGTTATCTCGAGGTTTTGCATCTGGAATTCATTTACATTCTCTTCTGTAACTACTGTTTCTCTCATCTCTTCTCCGCTATTTATTTCCGTTCCCTCCAATAATTCCTTAAAATAATTTTTCCATGTTTTCATCACCTCCTCTTTCCACTGGATCTCTCCTGCTGTATCCAGTACTCCAATCAGCATTTCTCTAGGCTTTGTTTTATTTATAACTGACCCATAGAATAGTTTATTTACTTTGTAGTTGTCTAGTTTCTTAACGAACTCTCCCCAAGATTTCTCCTTTGCAAACTTAATCATTTTTCCTTCTGCTTTGGCTAGACATTTTCATTTTTTCTCTTTCTCTGCTGTTCTGTCTTGGAACCACTCTCTCCATGCTTTGTTTTTCCTTTTTACAGCTTCAGATATATGCTCATACCACCATGTCATTTCCTTCTCTTTCCTCTTTCTTGATGTTCTTCCACATGTCTTCTTTGCTGCTTTTACTATTGCTATTATGAATCTTCTCCATTCTTATTCCACTGTTCTTACTTCATCCTTGGATAACTCATTCTTTACTGTGTCCTGGAATACTTCTTTCATCCCCCTATCCACCAGTTTCCAACACTGGATTCTAGTAATTCTACAGCTCATCGTCTTGTCTAGCTGGAGTCTTTGAAATTTGCTACAACCAATCTGTGGCCTCCTAGATTTACACTCGGTCTGACCTTCACATTTGTTAGTTTCGTATGTAGTCATTTGGGTACCATTATATAGTGTATACTTACTTTTATGCTAACCATTCCAGTCATAGCGGGTGAACTTGTGACTATTGCTTTTCCTATGCCAGGTGTTACCTATGGCCAGATTGTTCCTCAAGCACAGGTCCAACATGTCTTCTCCTTCCTTATTTCTTTATCCTACTCCATAACTTCCGATGATCTTTTCATAACCTTTCCTATCTTTTCCATTTTGAACATTTAGGTCTCCACTTATAATGGTTCTTTCGCCCTTGATTTTTCTCTCCAGATCCTGCATGAATTCCTCTTTCTCTTCGTCAGTGCAACCAGTCTAGGGGGCATACACCTAGATGAAGTCTATTACCTCCCCATCCACAACTATTTACAATTTATTATTCTTCCATTTATATATATGGCATAAATTAACTTTCCTGCCACCCTCTCTTCTAAAACCACTGCTACTTCATTACTCCCTCTGTACGGCTCTCCAGACCACCATAATCTGTATCCCTGACCTATTTACCTAATTCAGTTTCCTTTCCATTTTGTTTCACATAGTCTCTATAGGCTTGCCAAGCCTGTCATAGCTTCACCCTTGCCCCGTTAGCTGTCTTTTTCAGGGCTCATTGCCAGACCTTCATGACTACCGTGGTGGTACCAGGGACAAGTCCCCACCAGACTTCACTCTGACAAGCATTCCCCTACTTTAGCTGTTGCTCGTCTCCCGTGACGTGGACAAGGGGTTGGACTTTGAGATACAGGTTACTAAATTTGTATTTTATATTCTATTATATTTATAGGAAATATAAATATAATAGAGTAATAAAAAATACAAATAGTAACTAAATGTTAACATTCTTTCTTATAATCCATTCACTATAACATTCATACATTCAGTTACATGTTAAATTACTCATCCGGAGCCTGGTTGTTAAGTTCATTCTATGATTACTAATTGATTTTTTTTCTCAAGGATTTGTCTTGAATCCGAAATTTCTTGAATCCTCAAAAGTATTTTGAGTGTCCCATCCCTAGTCTTAGGTTAAATTATTTTTAAGATTATGTGCTTGTACACACTTTTATTGAGGAATTGAACATTAATTATATTTTTAATAATATTATTCTTTATACCGATATATTTCAGAATGAAATCTTCTCTTGTGATGGTTCGACGCTTGGACAACTATTATATCCCACCATACCTTGATAAGGTGTTGAATAATGGTCTCAAACAACACCCAAAGATGAGCAGTGCCGAGGTCAAGAAATTAAATGAAGTCAAGTAAGTTAAATATCTATGTAGATATAATATGTAAATATCTGACACCTTAGCTCTGCCTGGTTTGATTCTTGGCATGGACAAAACATTTATCATTTGTGAAATGTGGGCTTACCCTTTCACAGTGATAAATTAACAGCTGGGGACTGGATGTTGTGCCTGCCCTATTCTTAAGTTATATCATAAGGTGTATTAGGCTAAGACAGGCCTAGCAAGACGGTAGTGGAAAATATATGGTTTGAATAAGAAACTGACACAGCCATAGGCTGAAATGGTAATGGTTGTAAAATATAATATATAAATCAATAATTTGTTTCAAACACTGTGTCTAGCTATCCATTCAGTGCTATATGCTTATTTACTAATCACGCTAATGGGTTAGAGATGGAGAAGGCTGAATTTAGAGGAAGTGTATCCACATTTGTATCAATAATTGAATGTATACAATTTTCTTATCTATTTTAGCCTTCCCCCTGGATTTTAATTAACTTTGCATCTTAATAATTTTACAATTTTGTTTTTACATTAATAATTATACACCTTGCTTTTCAAGTTTTATTTTGTAAATAATTATTAGTGTAAATTATGTTTAAATGTGTATGGTACCGAAATGAAAGTACAGCTTTTGATATAAGAAAACAAACTGATGGGCCCCTAGAGTGTTTAAATAATGTGTGCATGGATTCATATTAAGATGTGTCCGTCCCACTTTTCTTGTGATGCATTGTTTCTTGTCCAACACTACACGCGTTTGGTATAGTTATTAATTGCTCTTAAAACTATTATGTGTTGAAGAGTTAAGTCAGGAGTCTTCAACTAAGGCTTGCAGGTTGCACTACACCTTGCATCTCATACTTGGGTATTAAGCTTCTTACTTTCTTAAGTACAGCTCTCTTGGCTCTTCATTTTGTAACCTCCACACCTGTGATCTTCTTTCTTGTCTCACGACCTTTCTCCTACATTCCCATCTCTGTATGTCTGTCACCAACAACCAGTGGTCACTATTAAAAGACACACTAAGTATTACCTTGATGTTTACGGTTCTACCTTTTCATTTCTTTATCCATGAGAAAGTAGTTTTATGACAGACATTTGCTCCCTATAACAAATATATCAAATGATTTTATGGCTTTCTCTAGCTTTCTATATCACCTCACCTGTTAGCCACTTTTTTTTTTAATTTCTTGCACACAACTCCTACATTCTTCTACCTTCCTCAATTTCTTTCTTCTTTCTCTAACACCCTCCTCTCTCTTTTCTTACTTTTGCATCAAGATCCCCCATTACTGCTTGACACTCATTTCCCAAATGCCTTTCTAGGTCTTCCTCAAACTTGTCTTTTTGTTCTCTGAGCACCTCACATGTGGGTCATACATTTGTATCACCTCCGCCTTTTTTTCTCCCAGTTAGGGTCATCCCTACCACCTCCGTCTGTGTACAGAAATAAAGTTTGTCAAGCGTTGGAGGAGGCTTAAGTGGAAAGAGAAGTTGTAATGAAAGGGAAAAGCATAGCAAGCAAAAGTAGGATAACAGGAGTTGTGTTAAGATGGAGAATGGGAGGACTGAGTGGTTCCAAATAAAAAAATGTAGTGACGCAGGGGAGTGCCTTTTCACCATTACTCTTTGTAATGGTAATGAAAATGGTCATGAACAAACTCGATGAGGAAAGAATGAAAGCCATGACGTTTGCTGACGACTTAATGGTATGAGGAAATAAGTGTGTGGAATGAAATTTGCATAACAAAGTGTGAAATGTTGGTAATGGCAAGGAAAAAGATAAGGCCTAGTAAAGCTATAAAGTTGTAAAGTGTGATTAAGGTGAAAGGTAGACGTAGAGCGTATTTATTGAGAAGAGGACCGAAGGGAGAGTTGTTCTATAAGTGCTTAATATACCTGCTATGGAGAAGGTAATCCCCACGAAGTGTAAGGAAGTGATGTACACTGTGTACTTTGTACCCATTATCACAATGCAGCAGAAACATGAACAATGAATGTAAGAGAGACTAGGGAAGTGAAGGTCATGGGAATAAAGTTTGTGAGGAGCATGTTATCTGTCACAAGGAGAAACAAGATTAGGAATGAAGTTATCTGGGAAAGAATGGGAGTACATGAGATAGTGGAGGAAGCAAGACTGAGATGGTATGGTCATGTAATGAGGAGGGAAAAAGAGAGGATGCCGAAGAAAATGACGGGATTGAAGTATGTAGGAAAAAGACCGCAGGGGAGGCCAAGAAAGAGATGGGAGAAGAAGATAGCAGAAAGTGTTTAAGTGAAAGGAGAAGAATGGAAGAAACTTTGAGGAAGGGTAGAGGAAGATGGAAGCATTTTAATAAACTGACCTGGCCAGATGCTGGAAGAATTTTAATTTATAGCATACAAAAAATCTATTTGGCTTGCGAGACCATGATAAAAGTCAAATTGGACCCAATTAACAAATTTTTAAAACCACCAAGTCTGGCTTTTATAGTGAAGTCCACAATCGTGTGTCTTTTTCCATCATAGCTCAGAAAAAAATAACAATGTTTTATTTTATCATCATTCACAAATAATTTGTCTGCAATTAGAACTATGGCCAGAGAATGTCCACTAGATCCAGGGGTGGATCAAGGGAGCAATTTGGGAGTGGGGGTCTTATCAGGGGTGGGAACATGAAATATTCCCCAGTTTAGGAATTTAAAAAAATTAACCCCAAAAGTAGCGTTTCAAGGCCATCTCCAATTCCTTGAAACACGATAGAAATAAATGGAAATATGAATAAAACAAATAATTATTTATAATAACATTTTATAATATTTCTTAAATGTGGGCTACAAGCTGTTATTTACATCACCATTATGTGTTTGCTAGTTTTGGCGTACGCTCAATTGCTTGAAATAATCATTGTGGACACCCAAAGAGCCAAGACAAGTTCCTTTTTTCACCATAGTTGTCTTCAGCCATGTCTTGATTAGACACAGTGATAACATTGACAGTTATCCTTAACAATCTTTTCAATCCTTAGTCTGAAGTTGCCTGCTGTATTATACATTCTTGTAAATTTGTCATGCTCTTTTCATGCTGCCTTTTCTGTTGATCCGCTTAAATTGGTCTATTTTGGACCAATCCCATATTTCTTTGTCAGTCTCTTGGAGGGGTGGGGGGTAGGTGCTCCCCCTCCGCCTCTGATTTGTTTGTACCACAGCATATTTCAGCAGTGTACACTAATATTAATGCAGATCCAGTGTAGAGACAAGGCACACACATCTGATCCAGTACAGCTATCATATGTGATATATTGTGACATGTTGCACAGGGTCCTGCTGGGAGTGGATGATGTGAAAGAGGGTCTGAAGGCAAGGAAGTGTAACCTTTCGGCAAACAACTACTGTGACTTGTTTTCACTCCTACTTCACATCGAGGAGCACCAAATGAAGATCGACATCCACACCTTTGACTGCGATAACCAAATACTCAAGGCGATACCCGGTGAACACAATCTGCTGGCTCTAAAGGTTTGTGTGGTGAAATGGATGCAACAAATACTGACCATTGAATAATTTATAAATGGTAAACAATACACTTTTACCTGCAGTGATGGCCAAGTGGTTAAAAGCATTAGACTTGGTACCAATTGATTTAAATCTCCTTTAAACTTTCCAACTCATTCCTTTCTCTAATATCATTTTTAATATAACTCTTATATCAAATGTTTATAAACTTTGAAAAATGACATTTGAACACTAGAATCAAACTCTTGTTCAGGTTTAATTTTTCAAGATTTATGAATATGATACTTGATGCAGAAATATCTGTAACAATCTCCCAAGCTTCGCTAGTTATGTACAATTAATTGTACAATGTATAAGTTATCTATCTTATTGTAAATTTAAAAATGTTTTATTCTGGCCTTCAGACTATGTAAGCATCTTCATACGTTTCCATGTCTAGGTTTTGTCGGCTTTTCTGGCTTACAATTTCCTCTTTTCTTCAGACCAGTACCTTCTAGTTTTATATCTCATTATTTTAGTTTTATTTGTGCTATGTATCTTACCGGTCCAGGCTGTCCATATATTTACTCTATTGAACCAGAGATGAGGAAGGTTGAATTTAGAAGAAAATGTAACCACATTTATGAAGAGCGAGATTGGTAAAACATTTAAGAATAAACACCATCTGTACATGTGACTGGGATTCAAATTTCGATCTCCTCGTCTTTGGCAATCCAGTTTATTGTTATTATTGATTCATTTTATTCTGAAACTAGACGTAAACAAAGCCAAGTATAAGTCAATGCTTTGATATGCTACTTAATGGACTTGAATGGCATCTTTTCACTAAATAGTCCCTCCTATGTTTTGTATTAAACTTGTTTTAAAATAACATTAGAAAATTATTTTAACTAAAATTATTCCTTAATTTGATTTAGAAATTAGACTTTAAGCTTTGCAAGCGCTATCCGAATACCAACAAAGTCTGACTCAGTGTTGAGGGACCCCATGGTACAGTCCTTATCACATGTTAATGCCAAGTCATCAACCAACGGTCAGTCGACAGTTCATCTCAGCAGCGTTAAATGGTGGTTGTGAGTGTTGAGTGCTTCTCGTCTATTTATGGCGTTTACTGAGTCTGGCCCGAGTTTTGTCAAGCATAAGACAGGAAATGCATTAAAAATACAAAAATGTATAGTTAACTACTTTGCTATGGTACTGACTATACATGGTTGCACCTGTTTAAAATATATCAGTGGTGTTCCACCAATCATGTAGCTCCTTTGCATAGTGATATGGGAATATTTGTTTACTTAGGTCTCAGGTTAGGATGAATCACTAATGGACATAAGTCTTAGACCCTCTGACCACCAAAGCAGTTTTTTTTAAATTTCTTCATTCTTCATGAGCAAGCTATTTATTATTATTATTTTTTATTATTACTATTATAACTATTTCTAAGTAAAAGTTTAGTTGTAATTAATGTTTTATTTAGAACCATGTCTTACTACCCATTTGGTTAATAAACTCGTATACTAATGGGTTAGGAGTGAGGAAGGTTCAATATAGAGGAAATAGACTCACATTTACATGGAGAGAGAGAATGGGAAACCATTTAGGAAAAAGCACGATCTCATCATCAGCACTTAGTCTATTGAACTAGTGTTGTAAAGACAAGTTTCTTTCAAAAGTTTCTTGGTCCACCTACAAATATAACTATTCATTGTAATGTCTTGTTTAAGGTTCCTGGATTAGCGGAAAATCGTCCCTCGGTGTTGAGAGGAGATGCGATCTATATTGAGATATTAGGAGATAATAATCATCTCCGTTATGAAGGGATTGTCCATCGGGTTAGAGAGAATGATGTACACCTTGGGTTTCACAAGAAGTAAGTCATAAATAATGTTTTATTCATCAAAGTACCGGGAATTATTTTTAACTTTTATGTAGACAGGGTTGCCACGCACCTGGAAACAGGGAAAACCGGGAAAAGACAGGGAATTTGTTTGTGTCTGGAAAAAACCGGAAAAACACAGGGAATTTCACCTGAAAACTAGAATTTACTGGAATTTGTTAGTGAATTTGGGCAATAAAGTGCTTGCAAGCGGAACAATATAGACTAAAATTTGTAACTGGAGAATTGAGCAGTCTGATTGGAACACGATTCATTTATGATGACTATGCTTACCAGCACCTCATCAGCTTGAGATAAGTCCTGAGTGCAACTGAGACGACTGGTTTTCGCTCGGCAAATGCCGCGCATTTTCGGCTTCCTCCACTCACCTCCGCTAATAACACAAACGTCTCGTTCCACCCCCACATTTAAACTCAAAATTGTATTTTTGGTATTTCCCATTTTTTTTTCATTCTATTTAGGGTAGACAGAAAATATAACCAATTTTTCCTTCTAGAAAATGTGTCATTCGTTTTGAAGCGTTTCTGATTACGGGTCCCTACGTTGTGCGCCAATTGAAGTGTTATTAAAAATATTACTGCTTACGTTGGGCGCTAATTATTATGTTTTGGACGTCTCTCTCCGCGTCGATCGATGAATTATGGATTGGTTTGTTGCATTGGGCGTCGATTGAAGTTATACCGTTTAGTTAGCTGATAACTGCCCCGTGGTCGAGCACTAAATAAAGCGGTCCGGTATTTTGATGTGGTGAGTTAATTGGTATTTATAGCCCCGTGATCGAGCGCCAATTAAAGAATTATTGGTGATCTAAATCTTATATAATTAATACAAACTTATCATGTTGACATGTTTTTTATTTCTAAATCTCGGTTTATTTCTAGAGAAAATAGATCATGTCGTCGAAATATATACGCGGCCTATAGTACGAGCGTGGACAGGAGTTCAAGTTCCGAGTAGTTCAAGGACTGTACGCCAAGTGACTAGTGAGTAGTGAGCAGTACTGCCCTCACATTGCACCATCCTTCGTATATATCCATTGCTCATGGAAGCTTCGAGAAGGTTTAGTATAGAAAAACAAAATACAAGACAAAAACATCTCGGTGTCACTAGAAGCTTCGAGAGCCGGAAACTGACTCAAGTTACTTTTTAAAATCTCTATTCGAACTTTCCAGAAGAGGAAGTTATTATTTAAAAATCTTATATTGTCAACTTGACTTGACTAACGTGATGCGTTCTGACGTCACTTACAGTAGCGTGTACCTTCTTAGAAGAAGTGCTTCAAGCGCCATGTAATATATTATAATTTAAGAGAAATAAAATACGTTTATAAAATTAGGACGATATTATTGTCAATGCTTTCACATATTCTTTAGGGGCAAATTAATAACATTACAATTTCTCATCATTTTCCAAATAATTCTTAAACATGTGTTTCTCTTGCACAATAAAACATGCTTCCAATGACGAATTACCACTCTTCATTTTTAAAATTTTCTTTAAAATTAAATTAAATGCCTCTATAATTATATTTATAATATCTATTAGGTGTCTGGAAAAATGAAAATTTTCTCTGGAAAACACAGGGAATTTGGTAATAAGAAAATAGTGGCAACCCTGGTAGAGTTGGATTGAATCCACTATTATATGAATCTGAATCTCCAATTTACCTTTGAATCTAAAATCCGAATCTTGGGAAAAATTATCAACATAAGAGGAAATATAAATATAATAAGAAACATAAAATACAATTATTAACACTCTTTCTTATAAGCCATTCATTATAACATTAATAAATTTAATCAAGTGTTAAATTACTACTCTGAGGCCTGGTTAAATTCCCCCTACAATTTTAACTTGTTGTTATCCACCCATAAGCAGTATTACAACTCTTAATTTTTTTTTTAAGATTTGATTTGTGTTTGTTCCTTTTATATGTTTCCATCCACCTTTACTGTACCTTCTTCCAAATATAATAAACTTTGTATGTATTTTATATTATTCTATTATATTTCCTCTTAAGTTCATAATTTTTTTCAAGATTCGGATTTGAGACTTTGGATTCAAAGATAAATTGGAGATTTGGATTCAACCCAACACTAATAAATATATTTAGTTTCCTTCTTGTTTTTATCATTACATTTCTGTCAACATATTATATCAGACTCTTGATGAGTTAATCAGAAGTGTAGAGATTATGAGCGCATTTGAAAGGAACTGACCTCCATTTGCGTGTCTAGATGACAGGACAATTAAGATGCAATAAACAACCATCCAAGCATTTGACCAGGATTTAAACCCAGATCTTGGTCAGAACCAAACCACTACACAAACCTTACCATATTTTGGGTTTCTCTTACATTTATGATGTATTTCAAAGAGTATTTCCCTAAAGTTTTTAAGTAATGGCTGCCATATAGTTGTAATGCAGCCGAAATTTAAAACATTGTAAAAGAATTTTACTAAAATTATTTTTAACTTTATTGTTTTGATTTTTAAGTAAATTACTCGGTGATTAGTGAAATATTATGTTTTTCAGTTTTATAACAAAGTATGTGATGGGTATGCAGCTACGAGTGCAATTCACATTTAACCGCTTGCCTCTCCGAGTGCAGCATCGCGCCCTCAGTATGTTGAGACGATGTGAGGTCCAGAAACTCATGTTCCCCTCCATCTACAGGGGCTCTTCGGAGTCTCACCCATCACGTTAGTGTGCACATAACAAACATTAGCTGCCCTAGATAAGTTTATTTTTCATGAGCTTTAGTGTCATTCAAATGAGTCTCAACTATGGAGAGATGGAGAATTTTATTAAGCTAGTATCAGCATTCATTTGAAGATAGAATGGAAAACTTCTATTGAAAAACATTCACCCACTGCATATGATTGGGAACGAACCTTGACTTCACAGGTCAGGTGTACCGTGTTTACATTCTCATATAGAGAAAGTTTTGTAATTATGAACAGTTTTGAACATGATATTTATAGGGGTGTGTGAAATTTTGAAACAAATATCCCCTTCGACTTTGCTTAAAAATAATTTCTGGCTTTGTCAATTCTCCAATAAAAATATTGATAGTTTAAGTTTTCAATTTATTGTCATTCTGAGCTGTTATGTATTTTAGTCAACATTCATATGTAAATAATCTGAAATAATTGAATTGTAAGCTGTTATAATAACTTTTATTTATAAGAATAAAATACAGTATTACGAACAATTGTGCAATAAAACATTTCCCATTAAGTGCTTATATTATTATTATTATTATTATTATTATTACAGGGTTCCTACGCTCTGGAAAGTCAGGGAAAGTCAGGGGAAAAAATAATAGTCAGGGAAAGTCAGGGAAGCTTTAAAAAGGTCAGGGAAAGTCAGGGAAATGACAATTCATGTCTTCATGTCACACTTAGAAAAAACAAAGAAAATATTTTTTCTATTTACTGCGTCATAAGCCACTGCCCCAATGAAGAAAGCTGAGGGGCACTTACCATGCTCAAACTTGCCCTAACACAAGTTTTGGTAGCATTTTATTTCAGAATGTGAACGCAGAGGTCTCCTAGCCTGCACATGACAATTCTTTTAACTTTAGTGATCACTTGTTTTTGTTCTTGTTCAAGGTTTGTCATCGTTATAGTTTGATACAGTGCGCCAGGACTGATTAGACTACACCAGCAATGTCTAACAAAAAAACCGTTTTTAACCAGCTCTGGCTAAGCCCAGACCATTTTCCTGAATTCTCATACTGGATAAGTGGTGTTGAAAGTAATAAGCTGCAGGCATTTTGTAAAGTGTGCAAAAAAATTATAAACTTAAGTAATATGGGAAAGCAAGCATTAGCTTCCCATGCAAAAGGACCAACTCATATCAAAACTCTTGAAACTTTGACAAATCAACGCTCTCTGTTGACTTTTTTTTCAAAAAAGTCAAGTGATTCAGGTTCATCGAGCTCCCCAGTTTCAAGAGAATCTCTGGCACACAAAGACATTCTACCTAGTGATGATTCTGCTGGTTGCTCGAAGAGTTTTTCTGTTTCATCGAAAATCGTAACGTCGCAGAAGGAAGCTGTTGCTAAAAGTGAAATTAGTGTAGTGCCTCAAAGAAACCATAACACTTTTGTTATAAAAGATGATATAACTAAGGCGGAAGTCATTTGGGCTATGCAAGTTGTTGACAAAAAAATGTCTTTCAATTCGTGCAATAATTTAAGTACAATTTTTCAATTGATGTTTCCCGAGTGTTCCATTGCCAATGACTTTACCCTTGGTGGAGACAAGGCTGCATACTTCATTGTGCATGGCTTGGCTCCATTCTTTCATAATAATTTACTGGACCGCCTAAAATCATGTAACAACTTTGTAATTTGTTTTGATGAGGCATTGAATAAAGTTATTCAAAGAGGACAGATGGACATTGTAATTAGATTCTGGGACAAGGAAAATCATAAAGTCATCAGTCGTTACTTAAACAGTGTGTTTTTCGATAGGAGCACTGCTGAAGAATTACTGAAGCATTTTCTGGATGGTATTTCTCCTCTTCCACTCTCTAAGTTGATACAAGTGTCAATGGATGGCCCAAATGTCAATTTAAAGTTTATAACACTTCTTCAGGAACACCTCAAATCTGTAACAGACAATGAAGTATGTAGTTTGCTAAATCTGGGAACATGTGCGCTTCATGTTGTTCATGGTTCCTTGAGAACAGGAGTAGAGTCTGTTGATTGGGATATAAGTAGCTTATTACGTCACATGTACTACCTGTTCACTGACTCTCCAGCTCGTCGAGCATTGTTCACCCAGTTGACAGGGTGTACAACTTTTCCATTGAAGTTCTGTGGTGTGCGTTGGTTAGAGAATGCGAAGTGCTTTCAAAGGGCATTACAAATTTGGGACCATGTTATTAAGTTTCTCAAAGAAGCAAAACTTCCTAAAACAAAACCTGTAGAGACACTGAAAAGAGCAGCCTGTGATCCATTCCTAAAGTGTAAACTAGCGTTCTGCAAGACAATTGCAGATGAATGTCAGCCTTTCCTGCAACGGTTCCAGACATCAAAACCAATGACTCCATATCTTTTTGAAGCTGTAGAGAAACTTCTAAGATACCTTATGAATCGTTGTGTGAAACCTGATCTTATGAAGTGCACGGGTCCAAAGTTACTGTCTATTGACACAAAAAAATCAGAAAATTTGATCCTTAGCAAAAATATTGATATAGGATTTGCAACAAAACGTTTGTTAGGAGAAACTGCGACCACAGTAACAGAAAGACAAAAATTAGAATTTATACATGAGTGCCGCAGTATGTTAACCACCATGATTGCAAAACTACAAGAAAAAAGTCCCTTAAAACAGAAAGCTGTGAGAGGTTTGTCTTCATTGGATCCTTGTGTTATTCAACATTCACCTCAACTGGCCCAGAAGAGATTTTCTTTTCTTTTGGAGGAACTCAACCATGCCAACATCATAAATGATGTTCTGGCTGAAAATGCCAAGAAAGAATACTTGCATTTTTGCAACCTCAAAAAATCTGAGCTTCAAGAAATATTTCGTCCTTGTGATCAGTTTAGTGATGAAGTAGGACTTGACACTATTTATGGTAGCTTTCTAATAGGAGAAGCAAACTACAAACATCTTTGGGAAGTAATAAAGATTTGCCTTGTCTTGTCGCATGGGAATGCAACTGTTGAAGGTGGTTTTTCAGTCAATAAATCTTTACTGGTTGAAAACATGCATGAAAAGACAGTCATTGCACAGCGTCACATTCATGATGAGATACAAGAAGCAGGAGGGATTAAAAATATACACATTAGCAAAAAGATGTTGGATTACGTGAGAGGTGCTCGGAAACGCTATCATGAATACTTAGAGATGAAGATGCAAGAAAAAAGTGAAAAAGACAAGAAGAAGGCAGAAAAGAGGAAATTAGATATACAAGTTAAAGATTTAGAAGGAGAAAGAAAAAAATTAATGATGGCAACTGAAGAGAAACGAGAAGCAATAGACGTGGAGTTGCAAGAACTGAAGAAGAAGCAAGCTTCACTTTATTAAATATAACATAGTTTCTTATTGTATGACTATAGTGATAATTTTAATAAAAATAAAATTGACTTGAGACATGAATAATATGAAAGCAGACAGAGTTCCTGTTGTAAGCTATTCAGTTCAGGAAATGTACAGTTTAGGTAAAATAAAACTGTAATGATACCAAACTCTTTAGTATGTTCTTAGTGGCCTGTTATTTAATACGTATTTCTGCACATGATACCAAAGGGAATCAAGTTTGTTACAAATTTTTGATAGGGATTATTTTTCCATCTATTTCCCTCAACTGATTGGCAAGATGTCTGCTTTCTTATTCTTCCATGAGAGGTGAGGCAAGGTCGGCTGTAAGGGGGGAGGAGGCCGAAATAAATTTATTTAAATTAATATTTTCACGTGTATAGTACCGTAAAGTTATAATGGAAATTTTATGAGAAATTGGTCAGGGAACTTGGGAAAATAGTCAGGGAAAGTCAGGGAAAAGTCAGGGAGAATATTTTTACAAATACTGTAGGAACCCTGTATTAGCACCGCGTCTTACTACCCGTTCGGGTTAAGTGCTTATAGTTATGTATATGTAAAAACCACCATACAAAATGTTTTCAAGCATAGGACTCAACAAAAAAATACTCGGAACATCGATTCGGCTTTGAGAATTTTTCGTATATCTGATTTGAGTTTGCTTGGAATTGAAAACGTGGACTTACACATCCCTATGAAATAACAATGTATATTAAAATTATGTATACCCCCGAACTAAAGAAATGTGTTTTTAACAATCCTGTTAATTTTCTGTTTGTCTGCCTGTGCCTGATGCTGCAACCAAAATGGTTCGATGGTTTTTGTTCAAACCTGATATTTAGATATTTCATGGTCATACCCAGAGGTGGAGCAGTGATTTAATTTCTAGCTCTTAGTTTAAATATAGTTTACTCATTACTGGTTTAAAAGAGATTAAAAGTTCTCAAAAATTCTTTTATATATTTTTAAGTGGATATATTTAAAGTGTTTTATGTTATAAATAACATTGGATACTTGTGTGATATAAAACTATAAGTTAATCATTCTCTATTTAATTTTCATTTGTCTTGTTTCAACGTTTTCATTTATTTACATTGCACAACACAAGTGGGGTTCTTTGTACCTGACACTTGATGTTAAATTAATTCTGGGTAATTAGTTTCTCCCACGAAAGAATACACCAATAGAAGTTGAGCTAATGTTTCCTTGGTTATTGATATCTGGGAATACAGCATTTCAAAGATATTGCATTGATCTTGACATGATAACTTGACTCAATACAGTAACATTGGTTTCAGTAAATGGTTCAACCGTGATGTGTCAACGAATCAGCAGCAGATGACTGCAGTGACTAATATTGTGTTTGAAAGTGCATCTCCAGCTCCTTACATTGTATTTGGTCCACCTGGCACTGGGAAGACTGTCACGATGGTCGAGGCCATTGTTCAGGTAAACTGTTTTGTTTAGCGTTGACCTCTGAGAACCTAAAATGTCAGAGTTGTAATCCTGGTATGGGTGTATTTTTCAAATAAATAATTTCAGCGCGCACTTCCCTGAATGAACTATAACAGTGATATTTTAATTTGTAGTATGTTATAGTCATCATTGAGTCATAAATGGATTCTGGATTTTTATACGGTATTAACCTAAAAAATATGCAGCTAAATCAGTCAAAATATTTATTCAAATATGTAATAATTTGAAATTATATAACATTGAATAAACCTACTTTCCCCGTGTGAAAAATACATTTATTATTGAAATTATGTTTGAAAGAAGGTATTATTGAAAGGAATTTAATATTATGGAAGCAAATATTTTAATGAACTAATAGAATCAATTATTTTTAAAATATACAGCCATATTACTTTTAAATGAATTGTATTACATTATTAGTTTGTTTTGCACCACCTAAATTCCCATTATTTAAACACTTCAAATAAATAGCATTATATAACGGATTTTAAAACAATGAAACCTTTGTTGCCGGCTCTTTGGAAAAAAGTGAACTTCAGATCACTTTAGGTTATTTTAAATTCAGTCCGAAGTTAAATGCTTGATATTGACATACTAGCTTGTATTAATATTACACTTACATGTTTAATTATGGTTGGTCTAGTTTGCTTTTCAAAAGACTCTTGTACGTACCATATTATTGTGACAGACTTCAAATTACATTTTCTTGATTGATTTTAGGCTCCTTTTTTGTCATTTTTTCTATGCCTTGTCCCTTTATTTTCGTTTCTTCTCTTGACAAGGAACAAAGGGAAAATGAGCTAATCGGATCCAATAATCCTCACACACTTGTGTTTACAAATTGACACGCCGCAAGAGAGACATGTTGTGGAGGCCACTATCTGGCAGCGTTGCTTTCTCTCCCCTTCACAAAGCTATGCTATCCTCTCTGATGGTCCAGCATACCTGACTTGGACTTAATACTCCCATCCCTTCCCTGGATACTTGTGTTTACAAACTGACACGCCGCGAGAGAGACATGTTGTGGAGGCCACTATCTGGCAGCGTCGCTTTCTCTCCCTTCACAAAGCTATGCTATCCTCTCTGATGGTCCAGCATACCTGACTTGGACTTACTACTCCCATCCCTTCCCTGGATACTTGTGTTTACAAACTGACACGCCGCGAGAGAGACATGTTGTGGAGGCCTCTATCTGGCAGCGTTGCTTTCTCTCCCTTCACAAAGCTATGCTATCCTCTCTGATGGTCCAGCATACCTGACTTGGACTTACTACTCCCATCCCTTCCCTGGATACATTCCTTTAATTTTGGTTCTCCACTCTTGCCTGAAAATAAGCGACACATCATTTTGAAGTATTTCCCTCAAGAGAAACTTAAAAATAGTACCACAATGAGAAAAACCCAAATATGTCATTTTATCTAATATCTTAGAAAATATTATTAATTCAGTAAAATATGTAGATTTAAAAACTGATAATTCAATCCTAAGCAAACTAAACTGCCGACATTTAGCTTTTGACATTTTTAACTGGCAAGCTTAAAATATATAATTACATAAAAATCCGGGCTCTAGTCATAAATTTTGGAATAATTCACTATATATATGTGTGTAATCTTTGTTTAAAAAAGATTTTTTTTAATTCTATAATAATCAATTTTAATAAACCTTTAATGTCATCAATTTATTTTTCCATTAAAATTTGTACTGTTCTATAATAAGTTGTATATTCGTAGCTTTGGCACATAAAGAAACCCCACATGTTGGTATGTGCTCCTTCCAACTCTGCAGCCGATGTGATTGCTTCGAGGCTGCTAGAGAAAGGACATATTCCTGCTAGCAACATTCTTAGGATGTACGCTGCTTCACGTTTGTGGTCAGTCAATTCCAAATTTGCATTGTAAAAAATTATAATCCAACAATTTTTTTGTGATAAATAATTATACTATGCATACAATAACACTAATTCAATCTGGTGCTGCGATAAAGGGCTGCACAAAATTGGAAGATAAGGGAAGCTGATCAAGGGCAGTGCAATAGTTCAAAAGAAAAAATAATCATCGCTATTATGGGTGTGTGAAGCTTAAAAAAACTTCGACTTAGCTTTGTATATTTGTTCACTTAGAGTTTGATTCGCAAGTGAAATCTCAGGTTCGACATTTACGAAGCTTCACTATAAAAAACTAGATTTAAAACACATTTATGTTTACTATTTTAATTTTCTACTGTTATTTCAGTCACCAATTAGTGTTTGCATGGAAAAAAACCTTAAACAATTAAATTACATGGTGACCTGGCGGTCTAGAGTTAAGGTTTCGGACTTCTGTGCTGGGGCCCGGGGTTCAATCCTCGGTCCCGGCACAAATTTATCTGATTACCAAACCCTTCCTTCACCTCTGACAAGACATCTTGTGAATGTGGGGAATGCCAAGCCTCCACTGTGGTTCGGATTTAAACTGTAGGTCCTACATTTAATCTCACAATCACCCTACCATTACACATTAGCGTAAGTGCGTATAACCCAAAAGGGTAGTAAGACGCGGTGCTTATAATAATAATAATAATAATAATATTACATTTTGTGATAACTTGATTTATCATTTTAATTCAACATGATATTAAATTATCTTTGAAATATAGCATTTTGTGGATTATATTTAATGCCTAAATTTACATAGTTTTGCAACATATATAATTTTTTATCAAACAGTTAACTTTTTTTTTAAATATCCGAACTTTGATTCGGAAGAGTGGTTGAAGGATAGAGGAAGATGGAGCCATTTTACTGAATGACCAGGCCCAAAGGCTGGAAACAGATGATGACGACGACGATTATTCGGTTTCAAGAAAATTTCTTATTATTCGATCTGACTGCACTTTGAATTGAAAAAATGGACTTTGCACGCCCCTAATCATTATCATAATCATAAACTGCTTCCAGCCTGTGACCTGATCATTTTAGTAAAATGCTTCTTTCTTCCTCTTTCGTTCCCTCATTTAATTCCTCTGCTTCCTTCTATTCTTATTCTCTCACTTGCACCTTTTCTGTTACTCGCACCTCCCCATCATTTTCTTGGCTTTCTTTGCGTTCTTTTCCTTGCATTTATCTTCTTAATTCTCTTTGGTATTCTTTCCTTTATCATCCTCATTACGATACTTGAATCTTTTCATCACTCACACAGTTTGACATTACGACAGTCTCGCTAATGTTGTCTTATTAAATGGTTCATTAGAGGAGTTTATTATCTCACATCTGACATTCAACTTCACCTGGTCTGCCCTACTTTTGCTTGCTGTGTCCTTCGTCGACTCGTCATCATCAATCCCTAGTTCTACAAGTTCTCTCACAAACCACTTTACCAGATAAAATCTAGAGATGGGCCCCCGAATCTTCGGATCCCTCAAATCCTTAAGGATATTCAGAATTGTAGGATTCAAGAAAAACTCGAATTTAAGACCAAATATTTTTATTTTTCTCCAAGTTTAATTTGTTTTAGAGCTTTAATAGGTGGCTCAGAAGCAATCATAATCATGGGATGAACTTGACCCCAGACCAGTACTTTAACACTTATGAATGTTTTAAGGAATCACTTATATGGAAGAATGATTCAAAAATGAGGTGGCCCAATGGCTAGATAATTTTATAATAAAAGAAATTGATAAAACTAAAGAAAAAGGAAAAATAAACTACTAAGAATAAATTTGATGAAGAAAGCCCACCTAGGGAAAGAGGAAAGATGTGGGAAGAATCCAATGCACAAAGGTGGAGCTGGCTAGGATGATCCTTCAATTTAACAACTTCCGTTTTCTAGACAAACACTAACTACAGATTAAGGGCACAGCTATGGGTACACGCATGGCTCCTTCAAATGCAAATCTTTACATGGGACTTCTAGAAGAACGCTTTCTACATTCTCAGCCCATCAAACCATATCTATGGCTTTGCTACATCGACGACATTTTCATGATCTGGCCTCACTCCGAAGAATCCTTGGACGTATTTCTAGATAATCTCAACAATTGCAGCCCCTTAAACTTCACCCACAATAAATCACATCATAGTCTTACCTTCCTTGATGTGAATCTGGTCCTTGAAAATAACCAAATTCGTACCACTGTACATATAAAACCCACCAATCACCAACAATACCTCCACTACCACAGCAGCCATCCTTCATACACAAAAAGGTCTCTACCATTCAGCCTTGCCACACGAGCCAAACGGATATGTTCAGAACCCGACGATTTAACTGAATATTGTAAACAACTCTCCACAGTTTTCCAAAGTAGAGGTTACCCCAAGCCTCTAATAGACAACCAAATCTCCAAAGCACTCTCCAGGGATGACCACGACCCTCCAAAAAAGTTGAGGACATCCCTCTCACAACCCAATACCATCCTGGTCTACAACGTATCAACACCATCCTTAAATGTGGTTACAAATTCCTAACCAGTTCTACCCAGACCCAAAACCTTCTTAGTTCACCCCCAAGAGTTACTTTCAAATGGCCACCCAATCTCCACAATATTCTAGTCCATCCCAAACTTCCTGACCCCAAGAGAATCCTAGAAGAAAAACCTAATACCAAAGGTTCACACCCCTGCGGTAGCACCCGTTGCAGCACATGTGGAATACACCTACCAGCTACATCCTTCAACAGCAAAGTAACCAAATTGGAATACAAATTCCCTGGGTATTACAATTGCAAAACCAATAACTTGATATATCAACTACAATGCAAATCATGTGATGCAGAATATATAGGCCTCACTACAGGTTCTCTCAGACAGCGAATGAACAATCATCGCTTTGACACAAACCACAAAGATCCGGACAAGCCTGTACCCATCCATGCTGGTACCCACAACCAGGACTTTCAAACCTGCTACACCACCAAAATATTAAGAGCATTTCCCAAACAGTGCAACAGTTCTCAACTTAGACAATGGGAACTGGCCCACCAATGGATCACTAAATCAAGATTACCACCAGGCCTCAACAGAAGATAGTTTATTTCTATAATATTATTTTCCAAATTTAACATTATTATTATTATTATTTTCTCTTGTCTATTATTATTATCATCATCAGTTTTCTATAAATATTAACCACAACCAAGGAATTTATCTCTACTCCCAAAAACAGTTGGCACAATTTGTTTCTAACAGTTTAATTCAAAATTCAAAATGGAGTAATCCATTGTTTGTGTTATTTGTACTCTCTTCTTCTTTGTGTTTGATAAAGGCAACAATGCCGAAATATTATTATATTTGTGTTTAAAATGTGTGTGTGACTACTTCTACTATAGAAGACAGAAGAAAGGAAGAAGATGTCACCTTTGTGCATTGGATTCTTCCCACATCTTTCCTCTTTCCCTAGGTGGGCTTTCTTCATCAAATTTATTCTTAGTAGTTTATTTTTCCTTTTTCTTTAGTTTTATCAATTTCCTTTATTATAAAATTATAGGGAAGAATGTTAACATTTATGTATTTCCTATTATTCTATTATATTTATATTTTCTCTTATGTTCATAATTTAATCCAAGATTCAGATTCAAATTTGA
Source organism: Timema cristinae (assembly GCA_039000515.1). Classification (NCBI taxonomy): domain Eukaryota; kingdom Metazoa; phylum Arthropoda; class Insecta; order Phasmatodea; family Timematidae; genus Timema; species Timema cristinae. Next base: position 9,314,736 of record JBCFYV010000003.1, read on the forward strand.
GATTCGAAGATATAGTGTAGATTCAGATTTGAGTTTTGGATTAGTAAAGTGGTGGATTCAAACCAACTGTAATAGAATCACCACTGATATATACGGCTCAGCATAGTTGTCACCCTTTCTGCCACTAAACACTTTCTTAATTAGTAAATTAGCAAATCCTAATGTATCTGTTATTAGTTTTAACAAATATTGTGGAATAATAGTATAGAAATGTTAAACAAGCTTACATTTGGTGGTTTTAATAACTCGTACTATGTTTTACAACAGGGAAGCAGTACCTTTGGCAGTGAGATGTTGTGCAAATTACGACAAGGCTTCTGAAGATTATTACTACCCCACCCTGGCCGAAATAATGAAATACCATGTGGTGATAGTTACACTAGTCACTTCTGCAAAGTGAGTTCTTTGAACATGGCTTCATTTTTAAAATATAAAGTGTGATAGTTATAATAATAATTATAATGATAATGATAGTCCTGGGCCACAGTGAAGAGGGAATGACATGACGGGAGTAAGGAATGGCTTTTTTCTGCGTTGGAAGGGAGTAGGAATGGAGTAGGCTTTGTAGTGAGATAAGGGCTACAGGTGGAGGAATTAGGGATGAATGATATAATAAAGATGACGCTGAGAGAAAAACAGGTGTAGGTGATACAAGTGTATGCCCCACAAGTTGGCTGCCCAGTAGAAGAAAAATAAAAGTTTGAGGAAGACCTTGAAAGGCAAATGGGAAATAAGTGTCAAGTAGTATTGGGGGATCTTGATCCAAAAGTAAGAAAAGAGAGAGTAGGGTTTGAGGAGGTACTAGGGAAATAAGGATGGGGAAAAAGAAACGAGCGCAGAAGGCTGTTGGAGCTATGTGCAAGAAATAAAATAAAAGTGGCAAACAGCTGCTATAAGAAGGAAAGAGTCATAAGATTACTAGATACAGTTGGGATGGGGAGCAAAGTCGGTGATAGACTACTTTATCATGGATGAATAAAAGAAAAGGCAGACCTTAAACATCAAGGTAATACTAAGTGTATCCTTAGGGAGTGACCACAGGATGTTGGGGGCAGACATAAAGGGATGGGAATGTAGGTGAAAGGTCGTGAGACAAGAAAGAAGAATAAGGGTGTGGAGGTTGAAAGATGAAGAGGAAAGAAGCTGTACCTAAGAAAGTCAAAAAGCTTAATACAAAGCCAAGTGTAGAGGTTTAATGGGAAAGGTTTAAGAACAGTTTGGTGGTAGCTGCAGAGGAGGTATGTAGGAGGACTAGTAATTAGAGGAAGTAGGAGACACCCTAGTGTAAAGACAGGGTGAAGGAACCAGTAGAGGAGAATAATAAAGCATTCAGAAGGAGTTTTGAGAATAGGAATGAGGAAATAGAGGAAGAATATAGGGAGAAGAAGAATATCACGAAGCAAGTCGTACAGGAAGCCAGGAAGGATTGGATGCATAATGAACAGAAATGCTGGATCAAGACCTTGAAGGATGTAAGAAGGTGTTATATAGCCATGTAAGAAACAAAAGGAGAGAAAAAAGACAAGAAGTTAAAATGATGGATGAAGGAAGAATGCTGACAACAACAGGGGAGGAAGAAGGTGGACTATGGATGATATATTTTGAGATGTCAAACCTGGAAGAGGAAAGGGATGAGAGTGAAATAAAGGAGCTGAAAGAAATTCAAGATGGATCAATACTAGTTTTTTTTTTGATACTCTGTATTTTGTTGATTTATTAGTGAACTGTACACTATCTTATCTTGTATTAAGCATCTGATTGTCCCAGTCCACTGCTCGACCAAGAGTCCTGGCTAGCTCTCACACAAAGACTCGGCTGCCACTTCTTCCCCTGGCAACTACATCAAAAAAACTCTGCCACCATTTTCTCATGATAGTTGATACAGATACTAAAGTAGTATACAAGTAGGTATACAATGGTTATACAGGTGCTGAGAGTGGTTTGGAAGGAGAACAAGGTACTGGAAGACCGGAAAATGGAAGTTATAATACCTATTTTTAAGAAAGGAGACAGGAAGAGGTGTACAAACTATAGAGGATAACGCTGATGTGCCACTGTACAAAAGTAAATTAAAAGATACTGGAAAAGAGAATAAGAAATAAAATTAAAGGAAGTTAGAGAAAGGAACAGCACGGACATAGGGAACAGAGGTCTTTAATAGACTCTATCTTTCCCACACGAGAGCTAATGGAAAGAAGGTATGAATATGGGAAAGACTTGGTGATTGTATTTATGGTTGTGGAAAAGGCATATGATACTGTGGATGAAAATGAATATTGGAAAGCGAAAGAGGGGGCCCAAGGGTAAAGAGGAGTTGTATTGAGAGGGAAAAGCATGTATGAGGATAACAGGGGTTGTGTTAAGACACAGAGTGGGAGGGTGGATGGAGTGGTTCCAAATAAATAAGTGGTATGGAACTCCTCAAGGACTTTCTCACTCTATTATTTAAAAATGGCGATATTTACTCAAAATTCCTAATACATGGGAAACGAAATAATATACACTAGCAAACCCAAGCTATTTTTGACATTCTATTAGGGATTGCACATCTTATCGTTATCACATTGCTGTTAAATTACTTATTTATAAATTTATACCACTAAAGAAGGTAAATATTGACTATTGAGTTTAAAATGATAAGAGTTAGGTCATTTCTGTACAAACATTTCCCCTAAGAGGTTAAAGGAAAAGAACATACATTTTTGAGACACTTACTTATCTACTTTATTATTAGATAATTATTGTGATAAAACTTTAGTATATCTGTACAACTAAAGCTCACAAAATTTTATTAATATATTTACCAAAACTATTGGTTTTATCAAGCTATATTTAAAATAAGTTTTTTAGTTTTAATAGTACTACGATTTTGCAATGATAAGTTATCTAGTACCTTAAGTAGTTGTGTAGATAAGTAAGTTTCCACTTCTGTAAAGTACTCTAAAAGGTGTTCTTATATGAAAATGAAAATATCCATTTTGTTTATAATCTAAATACGAATTAGTTAGACCTGATTTTGAGAAAACTGATTTTTTCTCTTTTCAACCTTTATTAAAATACTCTTAATCAGAGACACAGACAGACAGCATAGCAAAAACCACTTTTTAGGGTTCGGAGGCTCATGAAACTTTGACATGAATCAATATCTTCTCAGGTTAGATTTTTTTTTTTTTTGCTTTACCGTTTATGCTTGAAAAGTTTATATATATATATATATTTATATATTTATACACACACACACACACATGCATATAGCTTGAGAATTATTGGTTTTGTAAAAATGTGTTTCAAATAAAACATTTTTATTATAGACTTTTAACATATTTGTAGTGATAAATAATTTCCTATCTTAAAGTGTTATGAAGATATGATAAAAAATTAGAATTTAAGCATCAGACCGGAACCCTTAGTCATTTTGACAAAATATTGAGAGTAGCAATTTTATTTGTAGTATTGATCAATGCTTGGAAATGAAATTTAATCAAACTCGCTAAAAGCCAATTTTGGTAAAATAGATTTTATCTCTTTTCACCCTTCAGTAAACTACTCTTAATTTTGGGGTTAGATGTTCATTTCCAAAAACCCCTCTGGACAACCCTATGAAAACACTAGATAGGTAGATACCAATTGGTAAAATAGTTTAAGCTATACTTCAAGGTATAGCCAGATGGACGGATAATGGTAATGGTCACAAACAAAGTGTCGGGAAAACTCGAGTAAAGTATGAAAGCCATGATATTTCCTGATGACTTGTAATGGAAAGCCTGTTGTTACTTGTAGAGAATACCATCAACTGTGCACACTCCTAGATTATGGTTTGTGGGAAGAGATTAAAAGTGAAAGAAAAAGTAAATACAAGAGATGAATTACTCACTCGTATTATGGATAGTGATAGTGCTGACCGATAAAAGAACGCCAAGATGACCTTAAAAAAATACAACCACAGGAGTTGCAAGGTGTATTGAAGTTGGCATTGGAACTATTTGTTAATTATTTGTGTTTTGTAACACTCAAGTATTAATTAAACAAACAAGTAATTTAAATTGCACTTGTGAATACCTTTCATAATGGCTTTTTACACAGCAGGTCAAACAACTCTATCTTTGCCTCTATTGAAAATTGCACACATGTTTATTAGAACTTTTTATTCAGACTAAAACACCCTGTTTGTACATAGTAATAATATGTGTGTCTATTCCTATTTCTTTCAAGTGTTTCTCTCTCTCTCTCCAACACAGATTGGTGACCAGTGGCATACCTGCAGGCCATTTTTCCCACGTGTTTATAGATGAGGGGGGACACGCAATGGAGCCAGAGGTTCTGGTACCCATCGCAGGTATCCTCACCACTGAGGGACACCGGGGGACCTTTACTGGTCAGCTTGTCATAGCTGGGGACCCAAAGCAACTGGGACCCATTATCCGTTCCACTGTTGCCAACAAGTTGGGACTTGGTGAGTACCACAACTTGATTGGCTTTCTGTTGGAACTGAAGGCAACAACGGAGCCCAAGAATGAAATGGGAATGTGGGCAAGAGAATAAGATTGGGCTAGTGGACGGAGGAAGGAGGGATGGAGGAGGATGGCGGAAATGTGCTGAGCTGACCTAGCCAGAGGCTGGAAACGAAACTAGCTGATAATGATTGTAGAACTAACCAAAACATTAAATATTTTGAGGGCAACAAAACTTCATACTCGTTTAAATTGATCACAAAAGTTACTTCTGTAACAGTGACAGAACAATAATTTGCTTTTACCACTTTGGTGGCCACACGGTCTAAGGAGCTACTCTGGCAGTAGACTAGACTACCGATGACGGGGAGATTGAGGTTTAAATCTTGGTTGGGTGTATTGAGGTGGTTTTCAAAAATGGTTTTCCATTCTCTCTTCATGTAAATCGGGTACACTTCCTATAAATATAACCTCCTCAATCCCTAAAACCGTCAGTGTAATTAGTACATAAGCTTATAACCCGAAACTGGTAGTAAGACATGATGCATGATGCCTTTCATTTAAAGTTTCTTCTGGTAATGGAATATTAAAAAGAATTTAAAGTATGTATAACTGTTTAGTGATAATAATGAATGTAAATTGCAGGGGTGTCTGGCAAACTGCAAGTGGGTGGACTGGGCAAATGCCCAGAGCACCAGACTTTAGAGGAACATATTTTTATGAAGAAAAATATTTATTTTATTTACATAAGAATTAAAACATGACAAAATTTCTCTATTATTTTTGTTGCCTTTATTCTGCTTGTAAAAATGTGAAATGCTTAAATTACAGTCAATTTCCTGCCATCCACACATTCTAGTCTAGTATTTTGCAAACTAACACTTAGTTACTTTAATTCACGTCTTCCTGCCTTGGTGTTTCATTCTCACGCTCGCTGTCAAGTTTTTCGTACATAACCTATTTTCAGTGATTCTATGTGTGTTTTAAGTGACTCATTTCCAAGTTTTAATTTTTAAATATGAGTAGGAAATTAAGTGGTGCTGAACTCGAAAAGCGTGCTGCTAAAAAAACACAATGGTAATGTTAAACTATCAAGAAAAGTGTTGAAAATAAAATCTTTTTTACATCACTTCCAACCTCATCGTACAAGAGCCCCGCGGGGCTGGTGTTTGTGGTTTTTTTCTATTGTGTGTATTTTCAAAAATAAATAAGACTTATAAAACAAACAACAAAGTCGTTTTATTTACCATGGCCCTAAATATAGCATCTAGGAATAAATAATCGAAAGGTTTGCTAATCAGTGTGCATTTTTCAATTATAGAACATAGTTACTAATAATTAAACAGCCTATAAAAATTACAAGGGGAGGGGGGGAGGTGTCTGAGATATCTATGCCCAGAGCGCCAACCACATAAGCCCGGGGTCTGAGTGGCCTGGGACTACAAATATGAAGGCCCTTAACATACTCTCACAAAGACCACTCAAGCTATGTTTCGGATTAAGCTAAAATACATTACTTATATTTTTACTAATAAATTTAATCCCGAAATCATTTCACTTGAATTATCGATAACTACCTCACTATTCAGTCCGCTTAAAACAACAGCTTCTACTTTCTTCTGATACCAGTCAAAATACTTATAAATTGTTATACAATAGCTGGAAGTCTATTTTTGCGATACTAAGAAACAACGAATGGGACGGTTTTTAACATTCAATATAATTATATATCTTCAAAACAGATGTATACTGGGCATCCTCAGACCCATTCATCAGAACTTTTGAGTAAAATATAATAAATACAATAATTTAGAATTTAATTACTAGTTTTGTTTTAGTTTAAAGTAGTTGTGCAAGCCTAAATCAAATTGGCCACTGGGATATCTTTCGGTATCCCGGCGGCCTTGTCCAGCCATGGGAATGTGTGAAGAGTGTATGAAGAAATAAAGAGATAGGTTTATTTGTTTCTAACCTAGCCCTACTTCATATGCTTCCTTCCTTATCACTTACATTTCATTATTTTACAATGACCCGGCTGTCGATGATGGGAGATCGATGATAGAATCCTGATTGGGTGTACACACACGCACACATGTACACGAGATGGAACTCAAATCCTTAAGGATATTTGAGATTCAACAAAAAGTTTCGGATTTGAGGCTTGAATCATTGAAAGAGAATATTAAAAAAAAAGTTCAATTTTAGAGCCCTTAATATTGCTTATTGACAGTTGAGTACTATTTATAATTATAAGATGAACTTAACAACCAGGCCCCAGAACAGTAATTTAACACTTAACTAGATGAATGAATTTTATCATGTTATAATGTTATAAGAATGAATGTTAACATTTAATTAGTATATATATTTTATATTATATTTCTTCTTGGGTTAGTTTTTTTTTTAAGATTATGATTTGTGATTTGGATTTATAAATAAGCTAGAAGATAAGAATGTAAGACATTAAAGGAGGAAGGATGGAGGAAGGATGGAGGCATTTTACTAAACTGACCTGGCTACAGGCTGGAAACAGATGTTGATGATGATGATGATGATGGATTAAGGATTTGACCTGTCACTAAAATAAATTGTTAGGAAACTAGTAAGAAACATCCTTGGTACACCCGACTGAGATTCAAATGTCACCCTCTGTTTTTGGCAAACCAGATTATATGAGTGTGACTTGAGAGAGTTATTTTACATTGGATTAAGTTGATTTCATTATTTGTGAATATTTTCTCTGTGCTGATTGCAGGAAGATCTTACCTGGAGAGACTCATGGATGAAGTGGATCTCTACAGCAGAGACGAAGAGACAGACGCTTACGATACAGCCGTCATAACCAAACTAATCAAAAACTTCAGGTCGCACAAAGACATCCTTAACATCTCAAACTCCTTGTTCTACCACAAAGAGCTTAAGGTGCTGTACACTTTTGTAATGGAAAATATTTTGGCCTCTTTAGCCTTATTTGTTAGTAAATATCTGAATTAAATTTTTGTCATAGGTACTATCTACAATAATATGCATTCGGCATCTGCAATCTGCAATCTGCAGGTTTTTTTTTTCGTTTGAATTGAATCTTGAACCAAAGAAAATATTATTCATAAATTTTGAGTAGTTATCGAATCAAATCATATCCTAGTTAAATATGCTAAAATAATGATGTTAAAAAAAAGAGTTCACACTATAAAAAAAGGATTAGTCAAATTTGAACCCTAGTGCTATAAGTTATGGTGTTTAAATGTAAGCTCTTCAACATGTTCACCCTGTCAAAGCTAAGATGTAAAGAGCACCATCTGTTGTAATGATTATAAACTATTTAAAAATACATCTTCCGCCCTAAAGTTAACACATTTGTTATATATAATAGGGTGTACAAAGATTTTATAAAGGCTGTTATTGGGAAACAAGTTAAGCTTATTTTCCAGCCTATATGGTAAAAATTAATAAGCATTTACTCAACTCTCAAGAATTGTTATTTAGAATACATTAACACATTTTAGTAACAGTGTGAGGTTTGCAATAGCTAACCCTTATCGATTTTTTTCTAGTATGGTTTGATTTGAGTTATGGAATCAAATAATGTAAAATTTGATTTGGTGTGGATATTATCAAAGTTTCACTGA